>JACEIK010003750.1:41944-54487 GCA_018107945.1 Datura stramonium | reverse complement strand
CTAAAACTTTAAAATAGTGTTGAAAAATAATAGAAGATGCAGATACCTTCATCCCGTGATAGTAGAGAGAAATTTGTTGATTCCTAATGTTCACTTGAAATAATTATCCCATATCTCTGTTGTTTTACTATTATTAATTTATCATTCGCTAGTTATAAATCGAAAAACCAAACCAAACCGACAAGAACCAACCGATGGTTATTTATTTTATTTTATTTTTGAAATTAAAAACCGACTAAATTGGTTTGGTTTTGGTTTTAATCAAAAATCGACCCAAACCGAATCATGAAGATCCCTAATTGACACGCCTAGGGGTTCGACTTATGGATTTCGAGGATAGTAGTATGGTTATTCAGAATAGGCTGAATCAACCCTACTTATTAATGTTAAAGAGAAGCAGTATGATGATCCTATATTGATCCGGTTGAGGAGGGGATTCACATGCAAAAAATAGTGGATTTCAAACAAAGGGAGGATAGTATTTTAAGGTGTCAAAGTAGATTATGTCTTGAAATATTGATGGACTCAGAGAGAGAGTTATGACAGAAGCGCACAGTTTGAGGTATTCTATCCACCTAGATTCTACAAAGATATATCATGATCTTGAAAAAATTAATTGATGGAATGATATGAAGAAAAATATAGTTGACTATGTTGCCGGAAGTCCAAATTGCCAACAAGTTAAAGCCGAGCACTAGAGAACCAATGGTCTTGTTCAGAATATAGAACTTCCTGTGTGGAAATGAGAAATGATAAGTGGATTTTGTGATAGGTTTACCATGTTCACTTTAGATTTATGATTCGATTTGGGTGATTGTAGATCGATTTACAAAGCTAGCTCAATTTTTGCTTGTTAAAATGACTGATTCAGCAGAAGATTATGTCAAGCTCTACATTTGGGAAATTGTTAGATTGTATGAGATCCAATGTTTATTATTTTACATAGAGGTACTCAATTCACGACATACTTTTGGAAGTCTTTTTAAAAAGGGTTAGGTACGAAGATTAACCTCAGTATTGATTTTTCACTCGCAAATAGATGGTCAGGTCGAGTGCACAATTAGATGCTCGAGGATATATTGAGGATTATGCCCTAGATTTCAAGGGTAGGGATGATCATTCACCTCTAGAAAAGAGGCGGATCTACCCAAAAATGCTCTCTAGAAAAAAATACAATAGCTCACGATAAACCTAATTTGCCTACATACTTTTCCAGTGATAATGACCACGTCACCCACTGGACAACCTCTCCCTGAGGCTATTCACCTCAATATACACATACTACACAAACCACCATATATGCCTCGACCTTACAACCAATTTTAACCTCTTACCAACTTCTTTTGATAAATCTTGTTATGTATATTCATAGGGAGCCCAGGATCATATTGAGAGGGGGAAGAAGTCGCCCAGATGATTTTAAATGAAAACTTACAATATGCAGTTATTGAAAAATTCTCAAATGGATGATCGAACATCAACAAATTGCGGAAGCTCATCCCAAACAATGAGAATTAAAAGGTGAATACTATAGATTTTCTATGCAACCTGTATATTCATGTTATAATACTAGAATACACTGTCAATTTTCTATCAAAGCCTGGATTGTACATGGCGCTCTAAATACATCTTGTCTAATGCGCACATTTAAGTGGGATCACTTATTCAATCTAGAGTAAGAGATGAGTATTGACATTTCATAACATATTATAAGCTTTCAAATCTGACAGGAAGGACTGCATGCATTCATTATGAAATCGTAATCTTTTCATAATATGACAATGCATAGCTTCATAATATCATAACTAACTCGAATGACTCAAAGCTGAAACATGACATTTATAAGAAAAGCTGAACAATGAGTCAAACCTTGCTTTTAGAACATACATGTGTAAAATAATAACCATGAGTAATGAATACGCAAATCTGAATCATATAGATAGTGGGAGACTCATCACTTAACTGACATACCACGATAGAGCTTACGTGGTCCCAACTATCACACTCAAGTGGGCAGAGCAGTCCAAAAGCTTGCTAGGCTAAGGACGCTACCATGATATCGATATCAAGTTCATGGGCCATTAGGGTCGGGGGATAGCTCACAAGGGAGGTCCCATTAATATAATAGTATCAACCTACGTTGACGCGTAGTTCTGGAGAATCGGGTGATCAACCCTTTGCCCGCTCGATGCTAGACTCTTCTTCCAAAACATGCAATGCTCTACATCGTATATAATGAAGCTCAACATCGTCTATTGATGAAGCTCAACAATGGAATCATGCATAAACTCAACATCGTATGAAAATGAAGCTCAATAATAACATGCATCTCAATTATGAATTCATGCATATGAGAAGCTTTATTTCGAAACAACCACAAGCTCAAAGATAAGTGGGAGCATCTACTCCAAAACCATGTGGTAAACTTACTTTAGAGATACTACATCATCATACGCGACATAAGGGCCTTGCCCAAAACTTTATCATGCTTGGATCTACTCAATTCATTTTGAAAACAATATCATAATCATGGGTAGATTTATAAACATGATTTTCATCATCAAATCTCATCATCATCATTCTCTTCTTTCATGAACTTCTCATCCATGGCATTTAATTTCATATTTAGAAAACACAATTTTGATTGAACACAATTTAAAATCTTCCCAAGCTTCACAATTCATTAATAGAAACATAATCTAATCGTGCTCATGTATAGAAATTGAAGAATTATGCAATTGGATAAAAGCCCCATAACTTGATTATAGGAATTTCTCATACTTAGATAGAGATTGGGCATGGTGAGGAAGAAAACACCCACTCATAACCCTACATACTTGAAAGGGATTGATTTCACCAAATCTTTAATTACCCAAGAGGAAATTGGATGGAAACCTTGAATACTAGCCTTGAATCACCTCTTAAACCTCTCAAGCTTGCATGCATGTAAAATAAAATAGCTTAGAATAGGTTTTCCCCTATTAAAACCCTATAAAACGAGCCTTAAATGACGTAGCATAGGCCCCTAAGACTTAGAAATTATGGAAAAGCCCTCACAAAAATCACAGAATTTGGCTGACTGCCAGTCCCCACGAGGGACTGGACGACTCGTGGCCATAAGTCGTCTGGTTCACTTCTAAAAAAAACTAGGGTACCTCATGGAAGACACCAAGACTCGTGGTGGGTAACCACGACTCGTGGTCACCATCCGTGGCTTCTACTGCCCAATGCCTCCTTTCCAAAGAACCAGTCTAGGCCACGGGAGACCTCACGAGTTGTGAGGCCTAACCACGACTTGTGGTCATGCCCGTGGTCTTCTCACCACACCCTTCCAACCTTTCTGGACCACGAGTCACTTCACGACTCGTGGTCACTCCTCACGGTTCATTCTGTGACGTGGTGCGAAATTTTAATTTTTCACCGTTTTGACTCGCGGGTCTGATCCTTAGGTTCCCGGGGTATAACAAAAACATTATTGGTAGATATGGCCACTTACAACCAAACAAGACCAAGTTGTGTAAGGGTCAAGGTGAAAGTGGAACTCTTGAGAGAATTTTCCCAAAGAATCAATGTAGAAATGAGAAAGAAGAGCATTGGAGATATAGTAGACAGGTGGATAAAATCAACTACAGTTATATCCCTAAGTACTGCAAGAACCGTAAATTACAAGGTATGAAAAAGACTACTTTGTTATTCCTCCAAAGTTATATTAGTAAGTGAGGAAAGATGAAAAACAATAGGGTGGGAAAAAAAAAGGGAACACCAAAAGAAACGACTAAACGAAAATCGAGTGTTGAATAAGGTGCATAAGTAAGAGCTGATCAAGATGGAAAAGGGAAACAAGTAGAGAATAAACAATTCATAGAGAAGAAACAAAGGAATGAATATAAAAGAGGAAGCCAGTACAATAGATGAGGCAAGGAAACACATAGCTGGCACCCAAAAGCTATTTAAATCAGTCAGAATATGGAACAAAAGTACTACATATTTACTGCACTTACTAATACAGAAACTATGGTTAACCAAATCAAGAAACAAACAAGACATTGATTCAGCAACCAAAGAAGTTATATATGTAATCAGAAAACATTGGGTTGAAAGATCTATTAGTAAATAACTGGATTGAAACAAAAATCTTATCAATAACAAAGGAGATACATAACAAAGAAATACTAAGAAGGAAAAAATAGAATTAAGAAGCCCTCATAGAATCAAGGAAAGTACAATATTTGAGAATGAGGATACCCAAGAAAACACACAAGATAATACAGCAAGAGAAAAACATAAGGAACTTAACATAGACCAAGAAAAAGATGATAATATGATTGAGGCCATTGTTCTTTGGTAGCCACCAAAAAATCACAACACTTCTATAAAAGAAGGTCTGTCTACCCAAAAATTGAAAGAATCTAAAAGGATAACTAAGATCCATTGGAGAGATTTGGGATAGTCCTGTTTACAAAGAAAATTCTGCCAAAAGATATAGAAAATTTCAAAGTTAGAATTATTTCTATCCATGATCGTCATTTGAGGATGAATGATCCCAAGGCGGAGATATTGTAACACCTCGTTCCTTTGGGCTAAGGATTCAGCCATGGAATGTGAGCAACCAGACCAAAAACAAAGAGAATATGATCATTCATATGAAATAAGAAGTTAATTAAGGTATTAAGTCATTGTACAAGTGTGGAAATGTTAAGGGATTAAAAAGATTGAATTTTTACAAATTTAGAGTAAAATACGACCCATATATTTGCTATATGGCCCGTAAAATGGATATACGAACCATACAATATACCGCTGGTTGAGACTTCCCCAAAGTGGAGCTAATATTTAAGGAGGGGTATTCATCTACGACTAGATATATGGACCGTAATTAATTTCTATGTCCGTATGTAGAATCGTAAATGATGACTCTAAATCAGGAATGGTTCCGATGTAGTTAGATTTATGGGCCATAAAAGAGATTTACAATTGTATATGGTACCATTGTTGGATAAGCGGATTTTTGATGTTATTGCCTAACAACTCGATATGACCTACAACCATATCCATGGACCATTAATGGCTTCTACCATCTGTTAAATAGTGCCAGGTCCCTCATAAGTTACCTCGACACAACAACTATAAATTTGATCCTCACAATTTTTCTTTCATTTTTTCACCTCCCCAAGATCTAGAACGAAGCGACTCTCTTCTCCAAGTCATATTACACTAAAGTAAGCATATTTCATGACTTTCTAAGAAATTCTAATGTGTGATTATGGTCTTTAAGTAGAATCCTTCATTCAAATCCTAGGATTTTCAAGAAAAATCTATCTCAAGGTTCAAGAATGAATTTTTGGAGTTCCTCCTCAAAGTTAGAGATTTTCTTCAAGTATTTTATAGAGATTAAGTTATATAAGGCTATCCTACATATGAGAACTTATTTTTCTTGCCCATGCTACCTTTTTTATGAAAACCCATCGAATTCTCTTTCATGAGCCAACTAGGCTAAGTATGAAGAGTTATGATTTTGTTCATATAAATTTCTTACGAACATCATGAATTCCTATGAAAATCTTTATATGATCTTATTTTACAAGAATTATGAATTTCCTACATATGATACTACGAGACACATGAATTATGATTTTTCTTTGAGAACATATCTTTCTTTTTATGATTATGACATGAAAGATATGAATTACGGCATGAAAGATATGAATTACGACTTCTCACCACAAGCAAGAATCTTTATGACATTCTATGAAATTTGAATATTGAGTCTAAGGCTACATTATATCACATAATTAAAAAAAAGAGCAATATGATTAAAAGAAAGTCTGATTGACGAATGCCTAAAACTACGTATGTCGACATAAGTAAATGATCGTTTTGTTGGTTCGCAAGAATCCTCATATGCCTCTAGTAAGGGCTTATCATGATATAATGATAGCAACATATTATAAATATCTCATATCCTGGCAAGGTATGTGATGGCTTAGCTGATCGGACAAAGGTCAAACTCCATGTTCTCTCATGGTAATTACATTAGTTAAACTAAGATCCCATAATAAACTTAATAATTATGAAATATGAAACATTAAGATCCTAATGATTTTAAGACTTTGATTCTTCATGATATACTATGGTTTCATAGTTATCCTTATACTTCAGCTATATTTCATTTTTCAGTCAGCCATTTACATAAATTATAATTCTATATGTACTTACGTTCCTTTTATTGGGGGCGCTGCATTATTTATGTCACGACCCATTTTCTAAACAAGTCGTGACTGGAACTCGGTAGCCGGTATCTTAACTTGACCGAGCGAATCAGCTTGACTGTTCTAACCTCTATTTTGATATCACATACCCCACAATTCACTATAATGAATAAATAAACTTTTGAATTAAACTTTACTCCAACAATTTTTAGATAATCCGAATATGTCAAAAATCTATAAGCAACTGGAAAGAACCAAACTGATGGCGAATAAAGTGAACAACCATAACTCAACTAACAACACGTCTATGAAGCCTCTGTTGGAGTGCTGAGAGGAATGCACAGGACATAGATTTTCTGGATAATCTCCAAAATCAAATGCAGATAATTGAATAAATAAATAAAATAGTCTAATTGAAAGAGAAGAAACTCCACGGGAAAGGGCGGACCTCACCAAATCAACTTCTGGAATAAAGGGACCTAGCTCGTATTCTGCCCCTCTATGAAACCTGCGTCTACATTGATATGTCAATGTAGGTTCCACAAAGAGAATGTCAACACACCACTAGCAGTACTCAGAAGCCTCAATATTCTCCTCACTAAAGTTAGAATGAGACCTTAAGTAAATACATGTGATTAATGAAGGAATAAGATAGGAGGCAAGTCATAATTCACCCTAAAGTATCATACAAAAGTGAAGTAGAGAAAACAATCAATAAAACTCATAGCTTAGTACATAGTTTATTTCTTTCACTTTATTTAGGTTGTTTAAGTCGACTAAACTTTTCTTATGCTCAGTTGCGGTAATTAGTAACCCTTTATACGGTTACCCGTGGCCCTTTATACAACCACCAAATCTTTTTATACCTTGTTATGGCAAGGCTAGTAACCCTTTATACGGTTACTCGTAACCCTTTGTACGGATACCATTTGTATTATGTCTCATTATGACAAGATTAGTAACCCTTTATACGGTTACTCGTAACTCTTTGTACGGCTACCATTTATTAAAGTTTTATGTGATATAATATTTTCGAGCATAGTTCTAACCAAATGTTGTTTGTTGTACTATATCTCTTTGTAACTTACATATGTTATTATTAGTTAAATCTCACTATGAAAGGAAATAGAGGACCACAAGGAGTATTAGAAGAACTGGAAGCATATACAGTAACAAAACAGAAGAATGCATAATGCAAGTATTGTTCCTTGTCTGCATGAGAACAAATGATTCCTTGGAGAATTATTATTTAATGCCTGTGGAACAATTTCAAGGCTTTCTTATTGAACTTGCAGAGAATTTTATCAAACAATTTATCATCTTGGAGCTATGAAAATATTTTTTTTTACCAAAACACGTCCTTATTTTATTCAATCATTGTTTTTATCCTCGTTCTCTTTGACTTGTAGCAAAAGTTATTACTACATTCACTGAAAACTTGCTTCATAATTGAGTACTCGTTCCAATTAAACTCACATTAATCCTTAAGAAATATTTAATCAAATATTTTATGGGAATGACTTTGAAAGGTAAAAACTTTAGTAAGGATAAGTCTTAACTCACCTCAAGATTCTTCCTTCCTAGAAAGATTAACTTCTACACTTGCCAACAACAATCAACAATTCAATCTACATAATAATCGGGTTCAGTTTACATCAATACAAACTCAAAAAATATAACTTTATTCACAATTCTTTGGTCTAATGAAAATTTTACTTGGGGTTCGATTTAAAATATTATCTAATCTTGATTAACTCATCAAATCTCCCTGCAGCATACACACACACAAAAAAAAAAAACTTAACCCATTACTCTCTCCAAATCATCTCCTTTACCAATTCAAAAATTATTCACTATTCCATCCCTAACTTTATTTATAAGAAGAATCAATAGTCTCTGCAATAGAATATATATTTTAGTAAGGAGAAGGCAGAAATTAAAGAGAAATAAAATTTTCATTACCTACTGTGTTGAGGGAAGGAATGCGAGCTGCAATAGAGGTCTGCGTTACTGCTGCCTCTGTTTCAATATTTTTAGGTTGTTGCTATTCTTTTCTTTTTCATTGCTTTTCTCTTCTTTCTTTTTTTTCCACGTTGTTTCAGTTCAGCCAAGACCTTTGGCTTTATGGTCTTGGCCAACTTAATCTATTCAGGCCATTCATTTTTATTATTATTATTATTATTATTATTGTTGTTGTTGTTGTTGTTGTTGTTGTTTCTTTTATTTATTAACACACACNATATATATCATTATTTAAACCTCTCCTCAATTATATCATATAATATTGACATATTTTTGAAACACTTGATTTAGACCGTGAAAGACTTTATACTCCTTGGATATATTAATTAATTATTAAGCTCGTAATTATCGAAATGGTAAGCCTAGAAATATAAGGGACTTTATAATTTAATAATGAAGACTCGGGTACTTAGATAGATGATCAAGCAACACATTAGGTTCTATACTTCAGCTATTGGTGAGTCTCACTTACTATTAGGAAAATATCTTTTTTTCAACTTTTCTACTATTGCTAAAGGTACGTCAGGTGCCCCTTCCTGATAAAATTGTTATTCATGTTATGTTAGAAGCTTCGCAAATATATTAGATGAATCTAAAATGATCGTGATATAACTTGAAAAATCTTTTCTTATATGGAATATTTCAGTTTTTACTTAGATGAAAACTTATGAATGGGACTTCATTCTTATTAAAGAGTCCTACTCATAATATGAATACATTTCATTCTTCCACTATAACTTATATCATATAGTTGGTTCATCAGAAAAGTTAAGGTATCTAGTGTTGGTCTTACTCAGGCTCGGTTTAGGGCTTGAAAGAGATATCATTTTTGGTCGGTTGGTTTGACGCATTCGAGATCAGGTCTTGGGGTATAGACTTATTGAGGGATTCCCTAGACAAGGTCAAGTTGATTCAGGAGAGACGTCTTGCAACTCGGAGTAAACAAACAAGTTATTTTGATAGGAAGGTTCGAGATATGAAGTTCATGATTGCTGAGAAGGTTCTGCTAAAAATATCTGAAGGGTTTCATGAGTTTTGGGAAGAAGGGAAAGCTCAATTTGAGGTTCATTGGCCTATTTAAGGTTTTGTAACGTATTGCTGAGGTGGCCTAAGAGTTGGTTTTGCCTTCAAGTTTATCAAATGTTCGCCAGGTGTCTCATGTTGTGATGCTAAAGAAATACTGTTATGATGGTTCTCATTTTATTCAGTGGGATCCGATATAGTTGGATCAAAATCTGACATTTGAGGAAGAGCCTATAATTATTCTAAATATGAAGATTCAAAAGTTGAGATCTAAAGAGATTGCTTTTGTAACGTGCAGTAGAGGTATCATTCGATAGAGGAATCCACTTAGGAGACTACTAGCTTGTTTGACCAAGCTTTTGAAATGCGAAAAGTGCTCCTTTTTTTCTAAAAGTGCTTACTTTAAAAAAAATAAGGTGTTTGGCCAAGCTTTTGGGAGAAAATAAGTACTTTTAGGGAGTAGCAAAAGCTACTTTTGAGAAGTTAAAAAAAGTAAATTCTTCCCAAATTTAAAAAATACTTTTGAGAAAAATATACTTAGAAGCACTTTTAAAAAATTTAACCAAACACTAATTGTTGTTCAAAAGTACTTTTTAAATTTATTGGTCAAACACAAACTGCTTATCACCAAAAGTACTTTTTAAATAAGCACTTTTGAAAAAAGCACTTCTCAAAATAAGCTGATTTTAGAAGTTTGGCCAAACAGGCTATAAGTTGGACATGTGGAGTTGAAATCCCCATCTTTTTTACAGTTCAGGATTTTTTTTCTTTTTGTTTGATGATGAATGTGTGTTTTAGTGGTGGTTGATGTAACGACCTGCATAATCATTTTGTACTTTTAGTATTTTTTCCTTATTTGACCCTTATCATAAATTTATTATATTTTTTTGTGACTTTCGAGGATGAGTTACACGACTTTTAAGGTGATCGAATGTGTTTTGAAGAAGATTTGCAGTTTTGAAAATTTAAAATTTTGAACATTTGACCAAAGTCAACATTTTGGGTGAGCGGGGTTGGTTTCAATTTTGAAAGTTTCATTATTTTTAGAGGGTGATTTATGACTTAGTTGAATATTTTACATGGATCCTGAGGTGCTCCATAAAGATTCGAGTCATTGGTTGAGTTTCTAGTTAAGTTGAAGATTTTGAGTTGACCATGATCAGTATTTGATCAAAAAGACCTCAGATCGATAATTTGATGATTTTCAATAGGTTTGGAACATGTTTTATACTTGATTTGTATATTTACTTTATGTATGACGAATTCCGAGTGAGTTCTGAAAGGTGAAATGAAGTTTTGATTATTATTGATGCAATTGGTTTTATTTTATGCATTTGTGAAGAAGGAATTTCTTTTGGTCTTCGTGTTTGCGGTAGGTAGTTCACTTTCAAGAATAAGGGNGGATGGGTTGGGTAGTGCTTTGTATTTGCAATAGGTCAGTCACGTTCACGTAGGGCCCCGATTGGGGTAGATGTTGCATTAGCGAGAGTGTGCCACGTTTGCGAATGGCATTTAATGCCTTGACGGAGTTTAAATTCCTATTTTGGACTTAGACTTCATAATTCGATTTTGAGCTTAAAAGCTCGGATTTTGGTTATTTCAAGGGAGATTTGCTCAGTTTAGCTTAGGGAAAAGAATCCACCATTGTGTTTGTTAATTCCCCTATAATTCATTATTTATTTTATGATTTAATCTGCATTTTAGTGTTTAGTAATTGGAGTTATTATATCTAAATAGAAAAATCACATCTCGTTAATTTGGAGGTCAATTAACTCTCAGTATTTATGAGATTTGAGACTCTTGTGCTATGAGTAACCTGATTTTGAAATAAAATTATATTTTTGACATTGGAGGATCGGGGTTGACTTTTTGAATCTGGGTTAAACGTTTAGCAATATGGACGTCTACAGATTCGTATGCTTATTTAGATTCTGTATTTGACTAGATTAACATCATCTTGAGGCTTTCAGAAAGGGGAAAGCTATTTTGTTATCTTTTGTGCTTCGAACTTAAGAGAAGTTGAGACTTTCTAAACTCTTATGAAGTATTTGTGTTAGTAATTGCTTGTTGATAGGTTAAGGGGTTTGAGGGTCTTGTATAGATAAGATGACGAATATTTATATGGTACCAGTGTCATGATATAAGTAAAAGTTAGATATTTAAATATTTAGACTGATTTATGATGTCAATAGATGTTGTAATATCATATTTGAGCTCCTTAGCCGATAAGGTGAGTTATTGAATTGATTTTACATTCATCATTCTTGATTTATCGTATTATGCTTATTTTGGTTGCTTTTATGTGTAGGATGGAAATGAGGAAATTTGAGCCAAAAATAAATCTAGTAAAGCTTCAAAGTCTGAGTAGAATCCACAAAGGCCAACATGGAGTTAGTTCGACGGTGTGAGGGCAAGTGTGCAGACTAAAGTGAAGAAAAATCAAGGGGAATCATCGTAACAACCATCACGACGTGCCCAACTATATGGCTTGCGTCGCGGTAGCACTGTACGAGCAAGGAGGATAGCAGACAAGTGAGATTCTAAAAATTTACCTTGCCGCCCACTGCTACGCAGGCTGCGTCGCAGTAGGGAAAAATGTGGAATGTCTTCGCACCTCATTTTAATAAAAGACAGTTTTATTCCAAACTTTTTAGGAACTCTATAAATACATCTTAAACATGATTTTTAATAGAATTTTTGACCAAAGGAGAGTTAGGAGTAGTCTTGGAGGCCGAAGAAAATTGATTTAATCTTTTCTTCTCTCTAGTATTTGTTTATGTGTCTTTCTATTAGATGAATTTTTGTAATTTCTCCATATCTATGTGGATTTAAAATTCTCATTCTATGACTCATGTGGTTATTACTTCCTCTTGATCTTAATTTTTTGGTTATTTGATGAAATAGTTAAATACTATTTATGACTCGTTAATTGCACTCGAAAGAGGGAATTAAGAGGGTAATAAGAAGAAGTAGAGCTTGTTTCGTAAGAATCTACTCTTCATGATTGCACGCGAATGCACAAATCCTAGATCGAGTCATCTCATTGATCTCGTAAGAATCCACTCTTCGTATGGTTAATTGTTCATTAGCTAGTATCTTTTGATTTTTTGTTTAGTTGAACCATAAATATATTTTTAGGATTGATCATTTGAATAGATAATTGAAATTAGCTTAATCTAATAAATAGTTAATCGATAAGTCTCAGTGGGTACGATAACTGGATTTCATTGTTCAATATTACTTGACGACAGCTTGCAGTTGCACGTGCATTTAAACGCAATATATATAT
>JACEIK010003749.1:0-97317 GCA_018107945.1 Datura stramonium | reverse complement strand
GATCATGATGTCCCCACTCCTATAACTTTTATGTTTTCAAGTATTGTTTTGCATACCTCGCATACTCAGTACCTTCCAAGTACTGACCCACATATTTTCAGGATTCGGTTCGTAGGTTCAACATCGTTCCTAGCTTGCTTTCAGTCCCGCTCCCAGCTTCCAGTGGTGAGTCCTCGTGGTTCGAGGACTTCATGTTCGGGCCTTGTTTACCCTTTTACTTTAAAAATGTTGGGGTTAGTTGGGGTCTTGTCCCTTCAACCCTTCTATTATGATTAGAGGCTTTTTGACTTAACTGTAGTATTATGCTATTTATTCTTGGATTGGGTATTATCGATTCTTATATATTTTCTATTATGTTTTCATTTTTGATTTCAAAGATTTTAAGCTAAGTCTTCCACCTTTTGTGAATGGATTAGATATATGCTCATGCCATGGGTTGACTTGGAGTCTTCGGGGCTTCTTTTCCCGTGTCCATGATTCGGGTATACTCTCGTGTCGTGACACACGCCCATCTTAGCAGGGTGCTTCCACTAGTGCAGGTGGTGGTCAGTGCCAGAACAGGTTTTATGCCCTTGCATCTCATCAGGAGCAGGAGACTTCACTAGATGTTGTCACTGGTATGTTACGAGTATTCTACTTTGATGTATATGCATTGTTAGACCCAGGGGATACTTTATCTTTTGTGATGCCATATGTTTCTAGTAGTTTTGGAGTCAGTACCGAAATCCTATCAAAACCCTTCTCAGTCTCTACTCCAATCGATGATTCAGTTATAGCTCGACAGGTATATAGACATTGCCTTGTCACATTCCTTCAAAAAGTCACCTCAGCAGATTTAGTAGAGCTAGCTATGATAGATTTTGATGTCATTTTTTGCATGGATTGACTACATGCATGTTATGCCTTAGTGAATTGTAGAACCGGTGTGGTAGAGTTTCGATTTCCGGGTGAGTCAGTCCTACAGTGGAAAGGAAGTTTTGTTGTGCCTGTAGGTCGCTACATTTCCTACCTTAAGGCAAGAAATATGATCTCTAAAGATTGTGTGTACCATCTAGTTAGGGTTAAGGATGCTACATCCGGCACCCCAACTATCCAATCAGTTCCTATAGTGTGTGAATATCCAGAAGTGTTTCTAGATGATTTACCGGGAATTCCTCCCGAGCGGGAGATCAATTTTGATATCGGCCTTCTTCCCAATATGCAGCCTATATCTATTCCTCCTTACAAAATGGTTCTAGCTGAGCTAAAGAAGTTGAAAGAACAGTTGAAGAATCTCTTAGACAAGGGTTTCATCAAACCTAGCAAATCCCCGTGGGGTGCACCGGTACTCTTTGTCCGGAAGAAAGACGGTTCCCTCTGGATGTCAATTGATTATCGGCAGTTGAACAAGGTCACAGTCAATAACAAGTATCCCCTCTCTAGAATTGATGACATGTTTGACCAGCTTCAGGGTGCCAAGTATTTTTCAAAGATAGACCTCAGATTCGGATATCATCAGCTCAAGGTTAGAGAGAGTGACATACCGAAGATAACATTCAGGACTCGATATGGCCACTATGAGTTTGTAGTTATGTCTTTTGGAGTGACAAATGCTCCCGCAGTTTTTATGGATTCGATGAATAAGGTGTTCAAGCCGTATTTGGATATGTTCGTGATTGTGTTCATAGATGACATTCTCATATATTCTCGGAGCGAGGAGGAGCATGCCTCTCATTTGAGGGTGGTGTTATAGTCTCTTAAGGATCGTCAGTTGTATGCTAAATTCAGGAAGTGTGAGTTTTGGTTAAACTTGGTAGCATTTTTGGGTCATGTGGTGTCAAGTGAGGATGTACAGGTGGACTCTCAAAAGATAGAAGCTGTGAAGAATTGGCCTAGACCAGTTAGTCCTTCGGATATCAGGAGTTTCTTGGACTTGGCTGGTTACTGCCGAAGGTTTGTTGAAGGGTTTCCATCCATTGCAGCACCGTTGACTATGTTGACCCAGAGGAAAGTGAAGTTTCAATGGTCGAAGGCCTGTGAGAAAAGATTTCAAGAGTTGAAGACTCGACTCACCTCAGCACTAGTGCTGACTCTACCTGAGGATACCGATAGGTTTGTGGTATATTGTGATGCCTCAAGGATTGGCCTTGGTTGTGTATTAATGCAGCACGGTAAGGTTATACCCTATGCTTTCAAGCAGCTGAAAGTCCATGAAAAGAATTATCCAACTCACGACCTCTAGTTGGCAGCGATAGTATTTGCCTTGAAGATTTAGAGACACTATCTGTACGGGGTCCATGTGGATGTGTTTACGGACCATAAAAGCCTACAATATGTGTTTACCAAGAAAGATCTAAATCTACATCAAAGAAGGTGGTTGGAGCTTCTTAAGGGTTAGTATGAGTGTCCTTTATTATCCAGGGAAGGCCAATGTGGTGGCAGACGCTCTTAGCAGGCTTTCTATGGAGAGTGTGTCCTATGTAGATGAGGAGAGGAAGGAGCTAGGGAAGGATGTGCATCGGCTTGCACGACTAGGAGTTCGTCTTGTTGACTCAACAGATGGTGGTGTCATTATTCAGAATGGATCAAAATCTTCCTTGGTGACTGAAGTCAAGGCTAGCAAGACGAGGATCCTATTTTGGTAAAATTGAAGGAAGCTGTTTAGAATTAGAAGATGGAGATTTTCTCCTAAGGGGGAGATGGTGTACTATGATATCAAGGTCGTTTGTGTGTACTGGTGATGACTTGAGGGAGCGGATGTTGTATGAGGCTCATGGTTCCATATATTCCATACATACTGGTGCCACTAAGATGTACCATTCAGGAAGTTTATTGGTGGAATGACATGAAAGAAGGACATAGCAGAGTTTGCAGCGAAATGTGCAAATTGTCAACAGGTGAAACTTGAGCATCAAAGGCCTGGAGGTGTGCTTCAAGACATTAGTATCCCTACTTGGAAGTGGGAGGAAATAAATATGAACTTCATTATAGGATTTCCTCGTACTCATCGATGGTATGATTCTATTTGGATTGTTGTAGACAGGTTGACTAAAGCAGCTCATTTTCTACCCGTCAAGACTCATCAAAGGATTATGCTAAATTGTTGTCACGACCCAAACGGGGGCCCGGATCGTAACACGGGACAATGAGCCCCGAGAGACCCCAAGTCGACCCATGTCATAAGCAATCATCTAACTCAATCAAAGAAACTGAATAAACAACTTTAGAAACATAGCGGAAGTTTGAACTTAACATAACATCAGAAAACACAATCTGAAGCTGAGTACATTCATATGTCTGAATAGCCTCTAAACCTGACGAGTTGATGGGATAAGACCCCAACTAACTCCACAAAACTGAAGCTGAAATACACATAAGAAATCTGAATAGTCTAGTACTTGAGAGATGAGGACTCACCAACACGAACAATGCAATCTTAGAAGTTGGACTATGAGCGGGGTTGTACCTGAGAGCCGGGTCCTATATCATGAAATAATATAGCATAGAGTATGCGGTCAATATGTGAAATGTACCGAGTATGTAGGGTAAGTAAAACCTCTAAAGTAAACAAGATCATTTAAAAACAATGCATAATATAACATAAATAATAATATTCTGAGAGTAGGGCTTGTGTCCATTCTTTCTGAAATCATGATCTCTTCATAGCATAACATAACATAACTTCATAACATCATAACTGAATCGATTGACTCAAAGTTGAATTTTGACATTTATAAGTAAAACTAAACATTGAGTCAAACCTGCTTTAGAACATGCATATATGTACAAATATATAAGTCTCATGAGTAATGAATATGCATATCTAAAATCATGAGGAACAATGGGAGACTCGTCTTTTAACCGACATACCATGATAGAGCTTACGTGGTCTCAACTATCACACTCAAGTGGGTAGATCTGTTCAAAGCCTTGTCAGGGCTAGGGACGATACCATGATATCAATATCAATCTGAAGGCCCATTCGGGTAGGGGAAGCTCACAAGGGAGGTCTCGAAGTAATATATATAATAGTATCAACCTACGTTGGTGCGTAGTTCTGAGGCACAGGGTGATCGACCCTTAGCTTGCTCGGTGCTAGACATTACTCCCAAAAACATGCATATTCTCTACATCTTTTTATAACGAATCTCAACATCATCTATTGATGAAGCTCAATACTCAAATACATCTCAAATGTGAAATCATGCAAATGAGAAGCTCTATCTCAAAACATACCAAAAGCTGAAAAATATAATTGGGAGTCTTCGCTCCAAAACCATGTGGTAAGCTATGCATAGGAAAACTTAAATCAAAACATACCACAAGCTGAAAATGCAATTGGGAGTCTTCGCTCCAAAATAATGTGGTAAGCTCAATTCGGAAAAATCATCATTCATACTTAACATGTGGGCATTTCCCAAAGCTTTATCATACTTAGAAATACTCAATTCTCATCAAAAACATAATTGTAAACATGGGTAGCTTTGAAACATGCTTTTCATCATAATATCTCATCATCACCAAATATTCATCACAAATCTCATCTTTCATGATCATCTCATCAATGGACATTTAAATTTATACCACTAGAAACATGATGTTAACTTGAAAACATTATAAAAATTGCCCATACTTTATAATTCAACAGTAGAATCATAATTAAATCATATCCATGTGTAGAAATAGAAGATTCATACATTTTGGTTAAAATTCCATAGAGTAAACATAGGAATTTCATACTTCAGAGAGGGATTGGGCATGGGTATAAAGGGAATCACCTATTCATAACCCTACGTACCTGTTGGTAGCTGATTCTAACACTTCTTTAGATTCCCAATAGGAAATTGATAAGAAATTGATGAATTCTAGGCTTGATCACCCTCTCAAGTCTTCTACCTTGCATGCATGAAGGATGAGGCTTAAAATGAACTTAACCCCTTTAAAAGTCACTATTCATAACTCAAAACACATAGTTAAGGCCTTAGGAACTTAGGAACTTAGGAATTACGGAAAATCCCGTACTAAATTCGCAGAAAATAACTGTCAGGTGGTCCTAACGTAGGACCTAACGACTCGTTGTTGAATACCACAACTCTTGGAGTCGGTCGTGAAGTACACTACTTGGGCTTTAACAAAAAAAACATACCCTATTTGACCACGACTCATGGGGTCCTCTCATCAAGTGCACTACCTCCCTACTTCTCTCTTCTTTCCTTACCCACCCCACGACTGACCTAATGACTCGTGGGGTCTGACCACGAGTCATGGTCATGTCCGTGGGAATCCTTTTTCCCAAATTTTCCAAACTCCTCACTGGCTTCCCCACGAGTTACATCATGACTCGTGGGCTATAGAAACGAGTCATCCCCCGACTCGTTATGTGTCTGGTGCCAGTTTTTATACTTTTCTTCATTTCAACTCTCGGATTTGATCTTTGGGCTTCCGGGGTATAACAATTATATATTCGAGAATTAGTTTGATTGCACGGAGTGCCCTTGTCCATTCATATCAAATAGAGGTACTCAGTTTACCTCCAAGTTTTGGAGAACGTTTCATAAGGGACTTGGTACTTAGGTCAAGCTTAATACAACATTTCACCTGCAAATAGACGGTCAGGCTGAACGGACCATTCATATTCTTGAGGATATGTTGAGAGAATTTGTGATTGATTTCAAAGGTAGCTGGGATGATTATCTACCTCTGATCAAATTTGTCTATAATAACAGTTACCATTCTAGCATTCAGATGGCTCTGTTTGAGGCTCTTTATGGGCGGAGGTGTAGGTCGCCTATTGGTTAGTTTCAAGTCGATGAAGCTACCTTTATAGGACCAAATTCAGTTCATGAGGCAATGTAAAAAGTTCAGCTTATACGGGAAAGGTTGGGAACAGCTCAAAGTCACCAAAAGTCCTATGCAAATGTGAGGAGGAGAGAACTTGAGTTCGAAGTTGATGATTGAGTGTTTTTGAAGGTGTCTCCCATGAAGGGAGTGATGGGATTAGGGAAGAATGGGAAACTTAGTCCTCGTTATGGTGGCCCATACCAGATTGTAAGACATGTTGGCAAGGTGGCCTATGAGTTGGAGTTTCCCTCAGAATTGGCTTCAGTACATCCAGTTTTCTATGTATCGCTCTTAAAGAAGTGCATGGGTGATCCGGATTTGGTTGTTCCAATGGAGAGCATAGGTGTGAAGGATAACCTTAGCTACGAAGAGGTTCCGGTTGAAATACTTGATCGCCGGGTTCGGAAGTTAAGCAAAGAAGTATCTTCAGTAAAGGTTTTGTGGAGAAATCAGCATGTTGAGGGAGCTACGCGGGAAGCCGAAGCAGATATGATGGATAAATACCCGCATCTATTCCCTTCCAGTTCAGTTCCAGCTTGAGGTATCAATTTCCTCCTTAGTACCCTATTCAGTTTCATGTTCAGTTCATGTGTTTTAGTTTCTTTCATGTCAATGTAGGTATGTGTGATTCATGAATTCAGTTTAGTCATGTGTTTCGGCCTGGAGTCAGTCACTCCATCAGTTTTCAGTTCTAGATGTTCAGTATTTGGGATGACAGGTTTTCCCTAGTGATTTAGTATGTTTACCCCACATTCGAGGACGAATATTCTCAAGGGGGAGATATTATAATACCCCGGAAGTGCCTAAGACTAGACTTAGGGTTTAGGAATGAGAACAATAGAAAAATCAGAGATTTTGACTCAGAACAACTCGTGGTACGAGTCGTGGAAAGAAGGAACGAATCATAGGAGGAGTCGTGAAGAAGACTTGGAGTCCAGAGTCCAGACCACGAGTCACACCACGAGTAGTGGTATGTGGGTACGACTCGTGATCAATTTCATGGAGAAGATGAAGTCATGGGTGATGTAATGACTCATGGTAGGGAACCACGAGTCATGGCATGGAGTTGTGGTGAGAAGCCAGTATGCTTCCAGGTGGCCTATGGTGACCACGAGTCGTTACTTCATGGTACGACTCGCTTCATGGTACGAATTTTCGTGGTGAGGCCTCGTGATCAATCGGCAAAGGCTTCATTTTTTTATTAAGAGGAATTTTCGTAATTTCTAAGCTCTTAGGTCCTAAACTACGTCATTTTAAGATCAGTTAGGAGGGTTTTAAGGGTGCCTAACCTATTCTAACCCATTCCCTCCCCATGCATGCAAACTAGAGAATTTCTAAGGAAAAATCAATCCTAGAACTCCCAATTTCTTCTCTAATTCCTTTGGGCTAAGGGAGAGTGTAAGACCAGATTACCTGCATGTAGAGTTTTTAATGAGAGTCCGTCTTCACTCTTATGCCCCAATTTCTCTCCATATTTATGGATTCAAGTATTAAGTTAAAATTGATGATCTTATAGGGTTTTAAGCCCAACTTTATGAAATTCTCTTGATTTATTTATGGGTCAATTATCTTCATGTTCTAAATATTGTTTTAAGATCCGGTGGGTAATTTTATATTTAAATTGATTATCTATTTTATGGTTTCAAATCTCAATCAATCTATCCCCAATTATGCAAGGCTTCATGAAAAGTCAAGTTATGATTCTATTATAATTTTGATCTTATTAACCCTAAACTATGATTTATGATTCATGTTATTATTTCTCTTCGCACTCTTCATGTATTTATGAATATTAAGTATATGAATTTTCACAAATATATATATGTTCTATGATTTATGAATTTATAGCTGCTTGTCGACTCATGTGCTCCTATTCATGGCTAATCATGTATTTCAAGTATGATCAAGTATGTTATGATTTATTTGGCCATGAACTTCATGAATGATTGCACGATTACGATATGAGCCTCATGTGCATGTTTTTGGGAGCAGTATCTAGCACGAGTAGACCCTCGTGTTCAGTAAAACCCCGTGGTCTCAGACTACGCGCCACCATAGGTATATACATATATTATTGATCCCTCGTGATATCACGTCATGCACGTCCCTTTCCAGGCAAGCCTGGGAAGGCCTGGCTCACTTGAGCAAAAAGTTGGGGCATCATGTAAGTTCTATCATGATGGTGTCAATTAAGACGAGTTCTCCCATTGTTTCTCATGATTTATGCATTATCATGTTTATGTTATGTGTCTCAAGCTAAGTTTTTATATGTATTTTTTATGACTATGATTATGACTAGATTATGAATGGTTTGAAAACCTTGAGCCTTCATGTTTATATTATGATATTTACTTCATGTTCATGTTGTCCTACCTTTATGAACTCTTATGTATTTCAAACGCCTATTTTTACTTACCTTGCATACTTACATTTCAAGTACCGATCGCATACTCTATGATGTATCATTTCATGAAACAGTCCGAGGGACGTCCTTGGCCGTATCATTAGTCCTCGTCTCTCTCAAACCTGTTTTAGCCATGTTGATGAGTCCTCATCCTTCGAGTACATTCAGTTACTCCATTTATATGTTATTTTCAGCTTCAGACTTTTGTTGAGCTAGTGATGTTGTCCCATCATCTCTCATTAGTTATATTAGAGGCTTTTCAAACAATATGTAGAAAGATCATCCTGTTAGTGTTGATTCTATTTTAGATTGATATGTATGCAGACTTTCACTTAAGCATGTTTTATTATTTTAGTTTCCGCTTGTTGTATGTTTTTAGCTACTATGTTCATGCCATGGATCGACTTGGAGCTCGGGTTCCCTTGTCCGTGCTCCTCCTATCCTAGTTCTATGTCTGGATTACAAAAGTATAAACCCATTCTTCAGCACGCCTATTTTGTTAATACCATGCTTAGCCCATAACCTTTGGATATAACCCGATCACTTTGAAAGGTGGATGATCTCTCAAGATATAGCAAACAATTGCATGTTTTCGCATCAATTTCAATACTAAGACACATCATCTAACACAATAGACTCATCTTATAGGTTGGGAGGAACATATTCCAATTTGAAACTCAAGATATGAAACTTTCATAATGTCAAAGGAATCCCATACTGAGCTCCTTCCCTTTGAAATTTGCCAGTTTTCTCTTCCACCTGATCAGCCCATGACTTCTTTTCCACTATTCATTGGATTTGTTTGCCCTTTTCCTTCCTCGAAGCTGCAATTACTTCTACCCAAATCAACTTAACCGACTCCATAGAGTGATTCTTAACTTGCTTCTCTGTGAATTGACCCTTAGATCTCGGAGTTGACAGTGTTTTCCTTTGTACTCTACTTTTATCCTAATTCCTGCTATTACTGTTCCATTGGATCACAACCATCACTAGAGTGGTTTCTTCTATTATCTCCACTGTGGTTTTCTTCCCTTGCTGAGAAGTTCCAATCATCCTCCTAGTCTCTTGATCCATTCGAGTTTTTTTTGACAAGGATGTATGCTCTTCCCATGGAAAGAGAAAGTTAGTTAACGTGTTCCCATAGAGAAGCCTCCATCAAATATAACACTGAGTGAACATGATTGGTCCCAAAGGGGGCTCGAATAGAATTTTATACTATTCGTTCACTTATTTATTTGTAAATAATATTTACTCCCTCCATTTTTAAAAATAAGTGGTGTTTTTAGTTTAGCACACCCCTTAAGAAAACTACTCATTTCTAGATAGAAAAGATATTTTACCCACTTACCCCTATATCTTGAAAAAGATGTAACTCTTTAATATTTTCTTGATTATGTAAAACTCTTCCATTTAAATAGGGGTATAATTAAGAACATTGTTAATATCTTCTTGATTACGTAAAACTATCTCCACTTAAATAGGGTTAAAATTAGAAGAACATCACACATCTCTTGATTACGTAAAACACCACTTATTTTGAAACAAAAATCAAAAACTAAAAAATTCACTTATTTGAAACAGATGGAGTATTAATTTACAACAATTAAATATTCACACCCCACAATTCATGTATTATAATCTCTACATAACTAAACCGTACATAAAAGTACTTTATTATGGTTGACAAAGGCAAAATTAGTCCGCTAGTGCTCTCAATGTTGAGATTTTGTGTGCTGTCAAGAGTCAAGAAACGAAAGCTTCAAATCCCTAATGTTGTACGTGTAATTCGGCAGGACAAATCTAACTAAATCCTTTTGTCACATCCTCTAGTGTCTTTGGTCATGTGGAGAAGCAAACAAGAAACCTTTAAATTTAATGATATAAAAAGTCATAAATAACCACTTTCGGATGCAGAGTTCAAAGCCAATCGCCATAAGGAAAACTCCTCTTTTTTTTTTTTTGGTTTGGCAGCATGAGTTTACTCAGAAAACCTATCTGTTGCTAATGGCAAAGTGTGAAATCAAGAATTAACTGCAGTCCAGCTTTACAAGTTCACTTATTTCAACTTTATAGTTTGAAAGCAACAAAGAAATTGATTAGACACGTGCCGCCAAATGCCAGAACCGGCCATTCCAATAATTTGGTCATTTTTCAACGTTTTAGTTCACCCACCAACCACCTTTGTACACTTGTTCTGAATTGTGATCTCCACTTTAAATAACTTCAAAATATTGAAAATCCTCATAAAATTTTCCTCTTTAATAAGGACCCCAAAGACTACTACATTGTCAAGTTGATTTTGTTGAAAGAGAATCCCATTTCATATGGCTCCCCTGTTTTCTTCCTCTGCTTTGGCTTTGCTGTTAATTTTTTTAGCAGAGCTTCATGGCTCTCTAGTGTCCGGTCGTGTTCACTATGGTTCAAGACTGTTAGCTAAAGACAGCCAAGCATGGTTTTCTGACAATGGAACTTTTGCTTTTGGCTTCATCCCAGCAGTGGACTCTAATGATCAATATCAGTTGGCAATTTGGTTTGCTCAACTTCCAGGAGACACAACGTTGGTTTGGTCTCCTAATATGTAAGTGTATAAGACCTTGTCAATTAAAACCACGATTTAGGTTTGCTTACCTTATTATATTTACTACTGAGTTTAAGTTCTACAGACTTAATATATAAAACATATTTACACAATCAGATCATTTATAAGTAGTGGCTGAGTCAGAATTTTAAGCCAAAAGATCCAACATCAAATATATATACCTGAAAAGATCATTTTTAACTTTGGTATATGTAAGTGTAATTTAGGCAGTTTTGCATGAACTCTCCTTGTGTCCTCCTCTAGCTCTGCCCTTTGCTTATAAGGTTTGGCCAGGTAAATCTTTATTAATATAAGATTTAACTGGTAACATTGTAAAAATGGTTTAAACTTATTACAGTATCATGGTAGTAGTTTTTACACTATTACAGTATAAGACTTAAACCGTTACATATTAGTAGGCACAGGCAGATGCAGCTTATAATCAATAGGTGCAATTGAATCAAATATTTTCGACACAGAACATAGATATATACGTACAATTCTAGATCCAACTATCTTAGTAGGACCAAGAAGTTGCATGATGAAACTGTAGCTTCTCTTCACTAACTTTTCCACACAAAAGAACTCCATTCCAGCTCCAGGGGTTGCTTTTTCTTTTAAAGTGCAAGATTTTATTCTATGGTGAATAACAGGTTCCTGAAAATGCTCAGCACGTAGATGTAAGTTCTTGACGGATTAAAAATGTTACTCTAGTTTTAAACTTGGAAAAAAGCAGAAAACATACCTCCACCTCTAGTTTTTAATAAAGCTTTTGCAGGTAATATAACTTTTTGGCCATTTTGTCTCAATCCTCTAAATAGAAATTCCCCAGTCAGCAAAGATGCAATCTTGGAGTTTGACACCACAGGGAATCTCTTGCTGATGGATGGAGACAATACAGTGTGGGGCTTCAAACACCTCGGAAGCTGGCGTCAGGTTATTGCCTATGTCAGAAAATGGCAACTTCATTCTCTACCGCACCAACTTAAGTATTGCATGGCAAAGCTTTTCACATCCATCTGATACTCTCTTGCCTGGTCAATCTCTTAACA
The DNA here is from genome assembly GCA_018107945.1 of Datura stramonium. Classification (NCBI taxonomy): domain Eukaryota; kingdom Viridiplantae; phylum Streptophyta; class Magnoliopsida; order Solanales; family Solanaceae; genus Datura; species Datura stramonium. The sequence goes on along the minus strand of JACEIK010003749.1, from coordinate 85,463 downwards.
GTGTCACTAGAATTAACATCATCAAATCACCTTCTCATGGTGGTTACTACATCTTTAAAAATGTTGCAGCAGCCTACTTCACTAAGCTCTGTATTGATCTCCATAATGCCCAACTCCTATGATTCATCGCCTGAATTTTACAGCAATTTTTCTTATTGGTCAGGACCTGAAATATCAAATGACTGGAGATGTTATTGCAGTGCTTGGATAAAGCAGGAAGCTTTGGTATAGTTTATGGCTCATCTTCAGATGGAGCAGTTTATGTATATAAAAACGATGGAGATTATGGAGGACTATCATCAGCTGTAAATCAAACTAATTCCAATGTGCCAACTGTTCTTCGTCGATTAACCCTCGAGGTTAATGGAAATTTACGTTTGTATCGATGGGATAATGATGTGAATGGATCAAGGCAATGGGTTCCAGAGTGGGCAGCTGTATCTAATCCATGTGATATTTCTGGAATTTGTGGCAATGGGATATGTAATTTAGATAGAAGCAAAACAAATGCTTCTTGCAACATGTTTACTAGGGACTTCTAAAGAGGGAAATGATGTCTCATGTTCAGGAAATTCTTCAGTGACAGGGAAATGCGGACCTCAGCAAGAAAGCTTGATGTCCCAGTTCAAGATTTCTACTGTTCAGAAAACTAATTATTATTTCTCAGAATCATCTGTCATAGGAAATTATAGTGATAGAGGGACTGTGTCCAAATGTGGTGATGCTTGCTTATCAAACTGCGATTGTGTTGCTTCTGTTTATGGCCTTAGTGAGGAAAAGGCTTATTGTTGGTTACTTCAGAGCTTGGAATTTGGTGGATTTGAGGATCCTGTTTCAACCTTATTTGTGAAGGTTGAGGCCAATGCCTCAGCATCTGAGCAAGTGGTGACAGAAAGCTCATGAATTCATCAGATGAGTCAGAGAGTGAGCGAGAAAGTTTTTGGTACTCCTATAGTCCTGAGCATGACTGTTCTCATTGGGCTTCTCTGTTGTTTATTATATATCAATATCCATAGGAGAAGATCCTTAAAGAGGGCATTTGAGGGCTCTTTGCTCCTGTCCGAAGCGCCAATTAGTTTCAGCTATCGCGACCTACAATGTTGGACTAACAATTTTTCCGAGTTACTTGGAACAGGTAAACATATGGATTTTTTACTCAACTATAGAAATTCAAGCACAGGAAACTGGTCTCTTTCAAATAAGGTAAGAGTATGATCAGTAACATTGCTGCTTTGACAGGTGGATTTGGCAGTGTGTACAAGGGAAGCTTAAAGGATGCAACATTGATTGCAGTAAAGAAACTTGACAAAGTTTCACCTCACGGGGAGAAGGAATTTATAACCGAGGTCAAAACCATTGGCTCGATGCATCATCTGAACTTGGTTCGTCTATGTGGATACTGTTCTGAGGGAACCCAACGGTAAGTAACTTTTTTTCCAACATAATTTGTGATGTTATAGCATGGGAAGTATGTAGAAGTATAGCAGCATAGTCAGGGATTAGAACAACTTTCACTAAAATATTCATTCATTGGCAGGCTACTAGTTTATGAGTACATGAAAAATGGTTCATTAGACAAGTGGATATTTCATTCATTTAGTACAAGAAATAGACTACTGGATTGGGCGTCACGTTTTCGCATAGCAGTTGGCACTGCACAAGGGATAGCCTATTTTCATGAGCAGTGTAGGAACAGAATAATACATTGGTGACATCAAGCCAGAAAATATAATTTCTGGATGAGAATTTCTGCCCTAAAGTATCTGATTTTGGACTAGCTAAGTTAATGGGGAGAGAGCACTCCCATGTTGTCACTATGATCCGAGGAAACTGTGAGGTTATTTAGCTCCCCGAGTGGGTCAGCAATCGACCTATCACTGTAAAAGCTGATGTTTACAGCTATGGCATGCTTCTTCTAGAGATCATTGGTACGGAGAAATCTTTGATAAGGACTTGTGATGCAGATGACTCTTTATCCTGGATGGGCTTACAAGGTATGCACTTGATTTTGACATACATAAAAAGCGCAATCCTCTAATTTGACTCATAGTGTTCTCCCTCTTTCTTGTATATGTAGACTTCACTATTTTTCTTCTTTTTTTCCAGGAGATGACTAGTGGAACACCCGTAAAAGTTGTGATAGGCGACTTAGAGGAGTGTAGAAGAAAAGAGGTAATGAGAGCACTGATGGTTGCCTTCTGGTGTATTCAGGATGAGGTGTCAAACAGGCCTTCCATGGGGGAAGTTGTGAAGATGTTGGAAGGATCAACTGACATGAATATGCCACCAATGCCACAGACAGTTTTGGAGTTAATAGAGGAAGGCTTAGATTCATGATAAGTAAGGCCATGAAGAGGGAGCTGAATCAGTACAGTTCCTTCTCCATTGCTACTCATCCATCATCTTTCGCTACATGCAGTCACTCCACTATGTCACCTAGATAGCTCTAGGTGAAATGGAACTCAAAATCTTCGTTAGGATTATGAAATTGCATATTCATTGTTTATTCATTCCCCTTGTTCCCAGTGCCCTCCTCCTCCCAAAAGAAGTCACTAAAAAAAAAAAGGAACAAATCACTTTTGTATCACGGTTGCTATAGCCCTACATATACACATTGCAAGAACTCACTGTACTGTTTTGGTGCTTCTCTTTCTTCTTAGTTTCACTCACCCCTCAGCCTCTCTTAAGAATCTCCACCATTCCGCTGTATAAATCCTATCTCATATTTTTCAGCTTCTTTGTTAGTAATATAAGAAGATAACCGGTAATAAGAGCATATCCACTGCCAAACTTCAGCAGAAGCAGCTAGTAAGTATTGATTGTATGATACATTCATTTTCTATGTATTGAAGACTACAAAGATATAGAAAAATTTGATAGAGAAATAAGAGAAATAGAGAAACACAAGAAGGCTTGAGGCATGACATTACACGAGTGATAGCCTGGTTCTGGGGATAGCAGACAAGGATACAACAAAGCCTATTATCAATTGTCTTTAAAAAAACCAAAAAAAAAATGAAGTGCCAAATTTGAAGTGAAACAACACTCTTAGAGTGTGGTAATGATTTTACAATTATTCAGAATAGATACTACTCTTTCTGAATAATATGTCTTTGGAATTTAAATATAAGGAATCTTCTGAATTTTCAAGTCCCTATTAATTAAACATATAACAGCAGAGACAAAAGAGAATTTGAAATGCTGAAACTTCATTTCGTCACTTGGGCAATTTCTGCCGCTAACTAGTCAAAAACTACCTCTGGAGTGCCATTTTCTGGTTTGTTTGCATTTATTTGGACTATATGGATAGCCTGAAAAATTGTCTTTGCAGCGCCATTTGCTGATTCTCCAATAGTCCCAAGTCATTTTTAGTGAAGTCTTCTTATTATTTTTCACTTCAGTATTACAAACTGCATAACAAGATAATACTCCAAAGCTTCTAATGGCGCTATTACAGAAGCTTCTTCCCCATAAGAAGTCCAGAAAACAGTTACTATTCCATTTGCAAAACATGCTTATACGACACTGTTTTTGTTTTTCTTATTTACGGACATCAACATTTTAATCTAAGACTTTGAATTTGCTTCCAGTTGAAGAATTCACCAAAAACAATCTTTTAACTGAGACCATAGATTTTCAGAATTTTTTTTTTTATTCAGAATACCAGCAGAATCCTAATCAAATTCAGGAGAAAAGCTGATTTGGCTCAGTGTTAAAGATATTTTCGCGTATTATGGAGGATTATTAGAAAATGAGTGTGTTTGGAGAGCAATGTAAAAGAAGGATTAGAGGTGATTATTGTGTTTTAACAGCAAGTGAAGATTGAAAGGTGGAAAGAATTTCATTCATACCACTGGAAGATTGTACATTTATGACCCTGAAAAAAGACTTTGCTAGCATGCCTAATTAAAAATGTTAACAAAATCAAGAAAATTGGTAAGCTAAACTAATAAGCTGCAGTTGGTTTGGCTCACTGCATACTGAAACTTCACAGTGTCAACAGCCAACAGCAAGTTATGCACCAACATTCAGAGTAGATCCGAGTTCTTCCACCTACTCCGTGGAATAGTCCGGGTGTAAGCAATCTTGCCCGAGCATCACTGCTATCAAAAGCAAAAGAGAAAAGGTGCCCCATACAGTTGTTAATCCTGATTCCTAATCTTGGATCTACATCACATTCCCATGCCATAAATAGACCAACATTGAAGCTTCCTCAATACACTAGTTGTACTAGGCAACATATGTGAAGTTTGACGCGCCACAGAATGTATAACAGATCTGCAGTTTGAATGTGATTTGGCTGAGTGATAATGGGACCAGTACTTATTAACTAGCTGTCCAAAGAGCGAATCTTCATTCTTCATCAGCTTCATAGGTTCATCATACTCTACTAGTTTTCCTGTATTATAGCAACCAAAAGTAAGTCACCGGGATAACATTCTGGACACATATTCTCTGAACTACGAAGTATGCATGTAGTCAAAAGTAAACAGATAGATCCTACCGTCACTAATGGCCAGAACCATTGCAATAATCCATTTCTGTGGGTATTCTATAAGCAACTGTAATTACAGTACAGTTAGCAAATTCTGTCCTGATAGTTTTCTGCAATATCATGTCAGTGGCATTGTCAATTGATGCTGTCGCTTCATCAAGCACCAAAATCTTGCTTTTCCTCAAAAGAGCACGCCCCAAACAGAACAATTGTCGCTGTCCCATGCTCCAGTTTGAGCCGTCTTCCACTACTGAAACGAGTCCATGGTCAATAAGAATCCACTGGTATAAAACAACTAGACATGTTCAGAAGGTTACCCAGTGTTGGGCTTGTGGAGGCTCGATTGTCGGGCCCAAATTTAGATCCGTTAGAAATCCTAATAATCCAAATCTATTTCTATAAATAGATTACTTGTACTTGTAATCTATAATAATCACAAGAGAGAGAGCAATAAAATTCCTCCCCAGTTGCAGCTGTGGACTAGGTCATGAGACCGAACCACGTAAATTCTTGTGTGTCGCTTGTGTTCCGTTTTCTATTTTCTTTTCTCGCAGTTAATTTGTGTGTGTGTTTGTTGTTGTTGTTCCGCTGTCCCAACAATTGGTTGGTATCAGAGCGAGGTTATACACGAAAATTAGCGAGAGTCACCAAAAAAATTTTTCGGAGAAGCAAGTTTGAGGCAGTAGGTATGCTACCGAATATGAACAAGCCGTCACCAGAGAAAGAGTGAAAGCAGCCGACACCGGAGAACCGGCAACAACAGCAACCAATATAGCGCCGCCGCGGAACCAGCCAGATCTCGAACTGTCGCGCAGCCACCGTCAAGCAGAGAGGAGAAGAGGCGCTCAGATCTCGCCAAGCGATTCACCCCGTAAGCCGCCGCCGCGCAGTCGGGGTGAGCGCCGTCGCGCAAGCCATCCAGATCCGGCCCGTTTCGCCGCCGCCTTTCTGCTGAGTAGCAGATCGAGCCAGAAAGGAAAATAGCAAGCCGCAGTGACTCAGACGGGCAGCCTCAGCGATCGCAGCCGGCCATTGCCGTAAGAAAAGAGAGAGAACAGATCGCGCGCAGGTACCGTTCACCGTGTACTATTTCTCACGAGAAAATTTTGGCAGAAAAGTTTTTCCAATTGGTCTCTTGTTGGTGGTGGTCCGAGTTAATTTTGTTGGTGCGTATTAGTTTTGTCAATTTTTTCCTTTGAAGTTACCAAGACCTGAGATCAGTTGTACCGGGTACCTCATCTAGTCGTTTGAGATGGCAGAAGATGGGAAAATTCGAATTGAAAAGTTTGATGGTGCAGATTTCAGCTTGGTGGAAAAAATGCAAATTGAGGATTTGCCGGTTCGTAAGGAGTTAGACATGGTATTGGGTGACAAGCCGTAAAAGATGCCTGGATGCAAACAGTGGGCAGTTTGATCGGAAAGCCATGGTGGTTATCCGACTCTCGTTGACCAAGAATGTTGTGTTTAACATTCAAGGAGAAGACAGCAAAAGGTGTCATGGAAGCGCTCGTCTAACATGTACGAGAAGCCATCTGAAGAAACAAGGTCTTTCTGATTCGGGAATTGGTGAACACAAAAATGAAGGAAGGCAGTTCAGTTACTGAGCACATCAATACAATGAATTCGATCTTAGCCAGACTTACGTCAGTTGGCATTAAGTTCGATGATGAAGTTCAAGCCTTTACTAATGCCATCGTCATTACTCGACAATTGGTCCTGGAACGTGTTACAGCAGTTACCAGTTCAGCAGACTCCGATGGATTCACCTTTGAGAAGATTCGTGATCTCATTCTAGGCGAGGATGTCAGAAGAAGGAGTTCTGCGAAATCATCGAGTGAATTGCTAAATGTCGCAGAGGCAGGAGAAATAGCAACAGGTAGTGTGGGAGCAAGGAATAGAAGGAGGAGTCGCCGAAGCACCCGTGATCGCTCAGTGTAAATGTGTTGACGTGCCAGGAGGTGGGGCATTTGCAGGAATCAATGCCCGAATAATAAACAAGCTAACATTATAGACAACGCTCATAATGATTCCTTGATATGTAGCGTGGAGAGCAAAGGTGGATTCCCGGGTCATGATTCTGGTGCTTCATTTCATACCCACAGCAGTTGAAGCATTGCGTATCTGAAAGAAGGGGATTTTGGAAAGGTAAGACTAAATGGAACAATAAAGTTCGATGTAACGGGCATGGGTGACATATTCTGAAAACTTCACGTCCGTGGACTTTAAAGGATGTCTCGAAAGATTCCAAGCTTGAAGAAACGGTTGATTTCTATTGGGCAGTTGGATGATGAGGGACAAGATGTTAAGTTCAAACGGGCAGTGGAGGGTGATAAAGGGGAACTTGGTCATAGCTCGAGGAAAGAAACAGTTCACTCAGATATGCTTTATTTACCGTTCGAGGGAGTGACTGTCCAACATCAGGAAGAGAAACAAAATCCGGTTCACAGTGTCTCGTGGGCATAGTTCGTTTTGCGTGGAGATAAACCCAGAGCCACAGGTCAGATTCAGGTTGAACGTGCTTGGAAAGGTTCAGGTAAACCAAATGTGATTTTCGTGGCAGTGAGAGCACCGGCAAAGCCAGCCGCTAAAGCTTCAGCCGTGAGTCACCCCACAGTGGGTTAAGAGAACAAGTTCCAACAAAGTCCCTCCTGATGATTACCTCATAACTATGGAGAGTGTTGTTTGTTCTCGAGTATCCCAGGATTCGGCAGTTCGTGCGGGAGTCGGTAGGGACAGAGGACGAGTCAGGGCAGTTTTAGTCGTGACTGATGATGGAGCTTGGGGAAGCTTCAACGTGGCCTTCGTGTTAATCGATGAAAAGGTCGGCCGCAATCGTGAAGATGAGGAAGAGATTACTAGACGTACAAGTGCTCACAGTGGATGGCAGTTGAAGATAATCATGCCTCCAAGTGGGAGATTGTTGGGCTTGGTGGAGGCTCGATTAAGTCGGCCCAGCTGACTTAGGCCCGTTAGAAACTTCTTAATAACCCGAATCTATTTCTATAAATAGATAGCTTGTACTTGTAATCTATACACCACAAGAGAGAGCAATAAAATTCCTCCCAGTTGCAGCTGTGGACTAGGTCGTGAGACCGAACCACGTACCCTGTGTGTCGCTTGTGTTCCGTTTTTCTATTTTTCTCGTCTATTTGTGTGTGTTTGCTGTTGTTGTTCGCCGTCCCAATACCAAGGAATCAAGCCCTTTCTCTTTTTCCTCAACTGCCTCGTGCAGCTGACATTTCCCAAGAACCTTTTTCCAATGAAGACAAAAATGATAATAAGTAATCAGAAAAAGCTATGCTATTTATCAATCAAATGCTAAAAATAATGGCTTGATATATAGTAGAAGTACATTATATCCCAAATTTCCTGGTCGGTATGCTGACATAGGGGATCTAAATTGCATCTCACTGTTCCATTAAACAGAGTAGGATCCTGAGGTATTACCCCGAAACGGGACCACAAATCATGAAGACCAATTTTACAAATGTCCACTCCATCAACCAAAATCCTTCCACCTGCAGTTTCCACTAGTCGAAATAGTGCACTAATGAGTGTACTCTTGCCACTGGCAGTCCGTCCAACAATACCAACTTTATGACCTCTTAAAATGCCAGCTGATGTCTCTAAGAACAAGTGCGACCTTCCTATATCTTATCTGCTTTGAGGCACGCTTCATAGTATATTCAACATCCCAAAAGATTGAAAATTAGCGATGATGAAGTTTACCTGCAAATCTTGAATTTCGACTTTACCCCTCGAAGGCCAATTGACTGGGGGACGGTTCTTTAAAATTTCAGGAGCCACTTGGTATGGCCATATACTGTTAAGTCTTACCATTGAGAAACGATGCTGACCAAAGTGCACTGATATTGAATTGAAGAAACAAGGGTTATATTTAGGGAAAGACCATAAGATAAAGCCATCCCAATAAATCCTGCAATAACATTAACAGGTATTTAGAAATAAATTCTGTTTTACATAATGATTGGAAGGTAAAGAAAACCAGAAGTACAGGCTTATCCACTCCAAGCATATTATGAGTTGATAACGTGCCAGAGCTGAAAGTCCCAGGAGGAAGTAAAACCATTCAAATTGCTGAGGAAGCAAGAACAGTTGCACTAATAGTTTCCAGACGTTGAATCAGCCACTCATTTGCTGCAAAATTGTGGAAGAAAGGACTGGCATTTATATCAATTAGTTCAGAAGTTTTCACAAAATCTCTCTCTTCCTCTTTGAATGCCCTTGTAGTCACAGCTCCAGCAATGGATTCAGCAAGATGGTTGGCCACAAATGATTTGGTAGTTCCATTGATCCGCATCTACTTCTGGCAGATGCAAAGTAGCATTCTGTTGGATAAAAATAAGGAACCAAAAGAACAATAATTCCTGATTTATCAGCTCACCAGCTGAAAGCACAGAACTAAACTTTCTTATTCCCCCTAATCCTTCTCCGATCTCTGATAAACTGAAGTATCATATTGTGATGTTCAGAAGGTTTTAGCTGGACTCTCTCAGTATGGTCAACAACATAGGGAAAACTATTTAGTTTGTTTCCATAGTGATTAAACTAAAATTAAGATACTGACATAGAGACATGTATCTGACATCCTGAAGACCTTGAGACGTGTCTTAACATTGAAAAGTATGTTGAGTGTGAGCAGAGAGGATACCATATAAATCAAATATAACTAATACCTGTAAGAGAATGGCCACATAAACCATTGGGATGGAGACAAACAAAACTTGCCAAGTAACAACACCTAGTACTGTAAGATTAGAATAAGAGGTTGTGGTAGCTGCAACAGCAAAAATCAAGTAGAATGGGACGTCAAGATCAACTATACTCAAGTCTGATGAGACCTGCAATAACGGAACGGGAAAGTGAAAAGGTAGAAAAAAATGGTTAGGTACATGAAAATCCTTGATATCATTTTTCTCTCAATTGTCACAATTGAGATAATTACCTCTGCTCAAAATCCTTCCCCAAGGTGTGGAGTCATAAAATGATATAGGTGCATGGAAGAGAGAATTTAGTAGCTGTGAGAACAAGGACTTTGAAGATTGCAGACCCAAAAGAACAGTTGATAGAGATCTAGAGAGCAAAAACAATGTGGATACTAATCCAATTAGCAAAGTAAACTGAAATTAGTCTCAAAGTGCTAACTTCAGCATTTTCTCAACATTTGCAGCCATCCAGGAGTTCTGTATCACCGACCAAAATGCAATTTAAGTAGAGAACAGCTATGGAAAAGAACAAGTATCCTTTATTTTGATTTAAATACTGAACATAAGTCTTAAATCCGGTGTCTCCAACTTCCCTCTCCTCTTGCTTGATCAACTGATCTCCTCCAGAGATTTTGGGTTGTTCACCACTATCCTTATTTTGAATTTCTCTTGAACAAGTATAACTTCTTGGCGAAGAAAAAGCCTCTGAAACCCTTTCTGAACCAGCAGTCTCTTTGTGTGCATTAACCAAGTCTTGAAACTCTTTGCTCGATCCTAATAACTGATCATATGAAGCTGAGCGTAAAATTTCTCCATCTGACATTAACTGCAAATCAAAGTAGATATATATGCAACAATTTCGTATGATCAAATAAAAGGACTTGGTTTTCTATTGAATACAAGCATGATCATTATACACGTAATTTCAAAAGATTAATTCGACCAGAGGAGGCACACTAAAATAAGAATATATAACAGAGAAACAAGAGAGAGGAAATGACAAGAACCAAATTGGAAAGATATCTTCATGGAGAAAACTAACCAGAACCATATCGAATGAAGGAAGAAAATCAACTTGATGGGTCACAAGTAAGATAGTCTTCCCAGAAAGAGCTCCCATAATGTATTCCTGCATAGGATCATTGAGCTTGCAAATGGCAAGAATGATAAGAATCACATCACTAAAGAAATGCTCACGTTGAATAGGCTTGTTGAGGTATGGGCATCTACAACACTGAAGGGATCATCCAAGAGATATATATCAGCATCATGATACAGTGCAATGGAACCGAGTTGGAATTCTTTTTCTGCTTTTGTCCACCACTAAGATTGACTCCTCTTTCTCCTATTTCCGTGAGATCACCATAAGGTAGTAACTCGAGATCTTTTAACAGTGAACACCTCTCCAAGGTTTGCTGGTACCCTCTGGTTAATAATGGAGAACCGAACAAAATATTCTCTCGTATTGTCCCTGTCTGAATCCATGCTGATTGAGAGACGTAGGCAGTTGTTCCATGTACTTGAACCTGCAGATAACAGATAATATTAAGGATCAGTCATAGATACTGAATTTTTCTCAAACTTTGGTAAACCATATTATCATAATGCTTGCAACAAAAACTTTAATCCTGCTTCTTATTACCTAACCCACTAGGAAAGAAGGAACCAGCCACTGCAACTTACTATTCCTTGTATACTTGGAACCTCTCCCAGAATTGTTGACAGAAGAGTTGACTTTCCTGAGCCAACTTCCCACATATAGCAACCTTCTCACCAGGTTTAACTCCTCCAAATTAATGTGTTTCTGAGTGTTATCGCGATGGATTCTCTTCCCATGAGAGATTAGCAGATTTGATGAGTACAGCATGATCTGTGCTTTTGATGTGTTCCCGTCTCAAATTTTCCATTTCCAGCTCAGATGCCTCAAGGAACTTGACAATCCTCTCAAAGGAGACCTTTGCTTGAATTACCACACCAATAACGTCCGGGATTATTCTAACAGGATCCTGAACCAGGCGTAAAGTTGCTACATAAAGGTAAAAAACGTTGCTCGCGTTTAGTGGAATAAGAAATAACAAGTCCCAAAAGTAGCAGCAGAGACTAAAACAGGAGATGACCAGAAAAGGAAGCTATTATATGATCTACGCAACTGAACAGCTGATAACCACTTTTCTTCTACTTGCCTCAAAATCTGGATAACATTTTTGAAATGGGCTTCCCATGCATATAATCTTAGAACCTTCATACTAACAGGAGCCTTGGAAATAGCTTTTAGCCTATCATCTTGTGCAACCATCAACTTGGTCTGGAACTTATGCTGTAACTTTGCAAGGGGAGTATTGCACAGCACAGTGAGTATAATCACAACCAAGGATGCAATAGTTGCAAGACCAACAGTGTGCAAGAGATTATAAGTACGAGGCAGAGCTGGACAGTTGTTGTCCAGGTTTGATGCAGCCAAAAAGGAAACTCTCCAATCCGATAGGCATCCACAGTAACATAGTTCATAATCTCACTACTGGAATGCATCAGCTTGGCAGCATTAGATAATCTGATTTGCTTCCTATAAATAGCTGCTGTAAGTGAAGACCTTACTTTTAGACCAATTAGTCTGCTCCTGAAATACCACTGTCTTTGCGATAAGGACTCCAAGCTCTTTGAAGTGAAAAGCAGAATGGCCAATAAAAGTCCCTCATTTCTGAAACTTGCATTTCCTTTTCAGCAACCTTAATAAAGGCATTAAGAAGCAAAGGACCTGCTGGAAACAGCACTACTTTCAGCAGCGCAAAGAATCCTGAAACAATAATCTCTTTTCGGTGACATATGAGGATTGTCTTCAAAACTGATGGCTGGGAAGAGAGATCAACTTGTTTCTGTTTGTTCAATAGCTCCTCAAATATTAAGTAACATGATTCTGCACTATCTATCTCACTCAGTCCAGGTATGTTCTCATCCTCAAGAGTTTTCTTCTTCCCCTTCTTCATCAGCGGATTCAACCACCAAAATGACATTTTGCTCAAGATTCCAGCCTTAGCAAATGGAGTGACGGAGCTAACGGAATTACTTTTACTGATTCGATTAACAGCACCATTTAAGGGAGCAAAAGGTCATTTTTCAATGATATCTTCCTGTATTAGCCCTTTATATGTGCATAACAACAATAAACATGCTCCTAGGGAAGACAATATATCTAAAGCTATCTTCAATGATACCCTTTTGATAAGAATGACAGCAAAAAGAGATAGACCGCAAGAAACCCCAGCAAAGATAAAAGCAAGAATTGACAACAGCCTCAAGAGGGGTTTTTGAGAAATATTTTCCCCGGGCTTGTGGTACAACTTACTAACAACCATGTCATTCCATGAAACATGATTAGTAACCACCAGTGTAGAGGTAATGAACTGTGGGTTTTCATCAACTTATCTTCTAAAATCCAAATTCCAAATGCCAAATATACCAATCCTAGGGAAGGCATTAAAATAGCAGAAATTAACTGCAAACGCGAAAACCCACAAAGCGAGCAGGAATATTGGTAGCTCTTACGGATGCCTTAGAGAACAAATTAGCCAAGAAGATGAGCAGAAGTATAACATCAAAACAAATGATCAACACATGATTGATACAGGATGAAGGATCTGCCATTGACCCAAAATCAGCTTGGCAAAGCTCTCCATTATTGTCTGAGCAATCAGGTGCCCCACAAAACACAGTCCATAGGTCCTTACTCTTGTCCAATTCTTATCCCTGCAAATTTTACTTTCATTTGTGTAGATTCAAGTGAAAAGGAAATTAACTCATGATGCCAAGTATGTCTACCAAGATCATATATACTAATGAAGAGACACTCTAGTATAACACAGTAACCAGTAATATATAAATAAAGATTACAGTAGTAATAACATTGTAGGAAGGAGAGAAGATAAATTTTCTGTAATGCATTTGAACTGGTAAAGGGGGTCTAAGGAGAGAGACAACTATTTCCCTAACTGAAAAATCATCCCTTAACAACTCCAGAATCAATAATTACAAGAAAGAATGTTGTGAACAGTAGTTAAGAGGATAAAAACTTAACATGTAAGTTCCTTTGTCTCTCTTTTGTATGTGTAGATAAAGCTCATCACTGTGCAAGAGGACCACTCTACCTCCGGCGCTGCTACTATAAGCTTAGGTGAGTATGAGAAAGACAAGAAAGATTCGTGGGGAGTGTTTAATAAGTTTACTTATATATATCGCGAGATATTATTGCACTGTTGATGAGTTATATGGGTCGACCACCGTACTCTGACCTGGTCCCTCGACTAGGTCTCACAGAAACAGAAACAAACACACACGCAAATAAGACAGTAGAGACGACACACGATATTTACGTGAAAACCTCCTTGCTCACAGGAGGTAAAACCACGACCTACCTCGTAGGATTTTCCTAAACTCTTCTACTAGATCTCGAGCAACAAGGTTTACGTACTCTAGTATGAACTAAGAGATTAACCTCCTCTAATCTCCCACTTGTAACACCTCTATTACAAGACTTTAAACAATGACCTCCGTGTCATCTACTCCACCTAACAAACTGCTTTAAGGCTAACTCTAGCCGAAACATCAACCAACTCTAGTTGACGAAAACAAGAAAACAACTTTTGACAATAAGAAAGAAAAAACTTGCACAAATGACATAAGCTTTCTATCTATTACAACACACTCCCTATTCTTGATAGTAGCCTCAAGTATTGAGCTTGTACTTCTGCCGTACTCCTTTCTAGACGACGAAACAAAGATCCTTTTTTCGAGAGAGCAATGGCCGCTATTGCAAGAGGATGATGCTTGCCTTTGGAGAGGAATATGCTAAGTGTTTTGCTGTATTTTTCTGAATAGTGATGGAAAGTGTTTGTATGTCCTTTTGTTGTTGTTTGCTAGATGCCAAGGACTAGGTTTATGGACACACAAACAGTGAAGTTTTTCCATTGACAAGGACATCGCCTGGGCCAGACCGTCAGACCGCATCATCAAGTATCTTGACCAACCAGCTGCCAAAAAGCACTTTGGCCAGCTTCTTGGTCTGTTTTCCTCACCCAGTTCAAATTGGTAAAACGTGGCGTAAGGGATCTGGTTCTTGTATCGGGTTGACATCATCAAAACCTGTAATCTAACAATTTCCCCCTTTTGATGATGACAACCACCGCATAGACATAGTTTCAACACAACAAGCTTCACAAATATTCCCTGTCACCAGCATTCCATTCCCCCTGCTCCATCGCACCACCCGGCTTAATCTTCCCCTTTGGCATCATAAAAAGAAACGCAGTAAACCAAGACAAAGAATGCAGAAACATGCCAACTCATGGCCACCGGGGCAAACACTAACAAGAATGGGAAGCAAGCGAAGCAACAAGAAGAACAATAGGAACACATCCAACAGCCAATATCATTAAGTCGTGGCAGTATTACAACATCACTAGCAAAACAGTAATTAAAAGCATAGAACGTGAACTGATAGACGGCAACAACAAAACAGCACACAACAAGAGACAAGAACATGGCTTAAGAGGAGGGGTCAAGGGTAGAGAAGAACAAAGGCATCGTGGTCCGTAGAGTTTAGGCAGAAGAGCTGAGATGCGGTCGTTGAAGCTCTCATGGGCGCAAGCAGCTTGTTGGTTAGATCTTTGACCTCAGCCCTTAAGGACTCAAGCCAAATACCAAGGTGTCCTGAGTCGCGCAATTTCGCATCTTTTTTGAGCAAGCGTGCCAGAAGGGCCGCATTTTCCTCTTGCAGGGCAGAACTTGTACCAGGTCCCTCAACCTGGTGGGCCTTAAGTCTCACAATCTCGGCCTCCTTCTGAGCAAGCAGACCAGTGAGTCTCTCTATTTCCAGTTGATTTCTTCTGAGAAGAAATCAGTTCGTACACCAACGATCACCTTCGCTCCACCCCGTCGCCTAACACACTCACATTCCTCTAGAGGAAAGAGTAAAACATCCGCTTCTTCGAGCCAACTAACCCCAAAACCACAATCACATTAAAAATTCAAAGACCCTCGTTCAAGAGGAACCCGCATGCAAGCGCCATGTTTACCATCTTTGACATGCATAACTTTGCATGTGTTCAATCATAATGCTGGCCAGATTGACATGTTGAAACGTACTCAGAAGTCATCAAAATGTGTTCTGGGCTACGCAGGCCACTGCTTCGGGATCGAGGGAGAAGAACTTTGTTGATAAACTCGAACAGCAATTGATATTCCCCTTCATCTGCTTCTTGAATAACGTTCCCCTTGCAGATTTCCCAGCTTTGCAATGAGAGAGATAAAGTCGCGCCGAGCACACTCCGCCGTCGACCGACCATCCCCCCTAGCAAGAACTCGTAAGATTGTGTTGAGAATCTGCTCGTCGATTTGTAAAGGTAACCCATTCACTTTACTTTGCAACCTGGTCCCATTATCAGCGAACGTAAGTTCATAATAGAACTCACGAACCTCAACTTCATGCAAGACAGAACAGGAGGAACAAACAAGTGCCTCTGCACCCTCAAAATTTACCATCTCCACCAACTCAGCCATCCCATCTAGATTAACTACTAGGTCAAACACCTGACCCCAACAATCTTTTGAGCCCTCAATATAACTTGCCTCTCCTCGCGAGTCAATTTGCCCGAGGTCGCACCGAGGGGACACCAAGACCCTTTGTTCGAGGTGCCGCGCCTGAGAGGAGGAGAGCGACTCTCCACTGGTTCCCGTACTACGTAGCAGAGGGGCCCTTGAGGCCGTTTTCTCAGAAGGAGCTGGTGCTTTCCTAGCAACACCACTCGGGGCATATTCTTTTGGCGGTCGTGGCCTTTCCTTCTTGGGCTTGTCCTGGCCATGGGAGCTGAGCCTCGCTTCGCTTCTTCCGAATCCGCCACAACATCCGGCACTATGTCCTCAGTATCTATGACCATTGTGCGCTTCATTTTTCTCCGTTTGGCCGTTTTAGAGTGACTTTATTTTAATGCATCGGCCAGCAACTTCTTAGAGGTGGCTCTAGTATGGGAGGGACGAACCCGGTCCCCCGATGGGCTCTTTGTGAGAACTGTAGCGATTTTTCGAACCTTCCAAGAGAGAGGTTAAGCATCTTCACTCGTTACACTCTCTCTGGACATCGGGAATGAGTATGTGAAGCTCCCCAGGGAGCCATCCTATCGATAGGGGAGGAGAAGCTGCCGCTGGAGGAGAGGGAGAAGGAGGAAACTTGGGGGAACTTGGTCTGAGGCATTTTCTGGGAAGGGTTTGGCGGGGTGAGGAGGTGCAGAGAAGAGACCCACTCCGGACTCCTGCCCCTTTAGGGAGAGGTATCGACTGGGGTGGGGGACTCAGAATCAAAGAGAGGTGGTCTCGTGGTGAGACTCTTCGGAGAAGATACTGCCGGAGAAGACGGAAGTAACCAGTGGGTGGTAGACAAAGGGGTTTCGAGACTTTGTTCAAGGGGAGCCTCGATGAACTTGAATGGTTCAGGTCACAGTGAGAGCAATATTAAGGTCGGCCGTAGGAGAGGAAGGGGGTGATGATGGATTTGTCGAAAAGGGGTTTTCAAACGGAACTGGAGGGGGAGGGGGTTGTTTCCATGGCGTCCGATTCTGGGGATGAAGACGCATGCAGGTTGTCCGTTTGTTGAATGGTGAAGGAGAGTGACATTTTCTGGAGAAAAATGGGGAGGAAAATGGAAGATTTTTTAGGAGGACGGAGGGTTGTGGGTAGTGATGAGAGAAAAACAGAGAGAACCAGAGAGAATAGACAGTGCTTTTCTGGTAAGAGGGACTTCGAGTGATAAGAAGAGAAGGTTGGTGGGGTTTAAAAAGAGAATAAGGCAAGTCCAATCGATTGACACTTGAGAGGTGACTGTGCAATGGAACTGTAGGAAGGAAACAAAAAGAGCCTTTTGCCAGTTCACATACTATACAGTAATTTTGTTTGTAAGTGAGGAGGTAATACTAACTCTGGTAGGACCTGGTCCTTGAGATTTCAGTTAGATGAACATTGTCCCTGCCTTGGGCACCAAGTCTTGTTTACCCATCAAGCGTGTATACCTGCAAGGTGCAGACTAAGTTAGACACACTCATTACAAACTTAGCTAGGATACCTGCGCTGATCATAACCAGGAGGCTTCAGGAGAGTGAACGATCATTGATTCATCTTGATTAATCCCAACCTCAACCTTTCTTTCAACCGGTCCCCGTTGCTCAAGGCCTTGGTGAAGATATCAAGAATCTGATCCTCTCGTTCAAGTAAAACTCAACACGAATGTTTCCCTTCTCAACATTGTCCCTTAAGAAATGATGCCTGATGTCAATATGTTTGGTTCTCTTATGTTGCATTGGATTCTTGGCCATATTTAGTGCAATTCGCATTATCGCACACGCGCGGGTACACACTCAACTAAGACACCAAAATCCTCTAGTTGTTGCCTTATCCACAACAATTGAGCACAACATGAAGCTGCAGCGACGTATTCAGCTTCAGCAGTAGATAGTGCGACAGAGTTTTGCTTCCTAGATCCCCAAGAGACTAGTGATGACCCCTCAGAAATGAGCCATGCCGAAGTGCTTTTTCATCAAAATGTATCCAAAGATAGTCAAATATCCCGAGTACCACAAGATCAATCGAACCTCCACATGGATAGAAGAGAACTAAGTCACTAGTTCCTTTAAGATACCTAAGAATCTGCTTAGTTGCCTTCAAATGGGATTCCTTAGGACAAGCTTGAAACGAGCACACATCCCCACACTCTGGACAATATCTCGGCTCGGGCCGCTGTCAAGTAAAGGAGTGAACCAATGATGCCTCTGTACATGGTTTCATTTACCGGTGGACCAGGTTCATCATTGTCCAGTTTTGAGGCAGTACCTATGGGAGTGTCAATCGGTTTAGCATGCTCCATATGGAATCTTGTGAGCAAATCCTTGATGCAATTTCGCCGGCAAATTGAGGTTCCAGCCTTGCTTAACTTGCAGGCCTAGGAAGAACATGAGCTCTCCCATCATACTCATCTCAAATTCACTTCCCATGAGCCTTGCAAACTCCTCACATAGTGAATCAAGTGTGGCTCCAAAATAATATCATCAACATACTTGAACAATGAGTAAATTTCTTCCTCTTGTTTTGAGAAAGAGATGTTACCATTTTTCCTCTCTTGAACCCATTATCAAGAAGAAATTTGGATAATCTTTCATACCACGCTCTAGGAGCCTGCTTCAATCCATGCCAATGCCTTGTCCAGCTTGTACACATGGTGAGGTTTATCAATGTCTTCAAAGCCTGGGGTTGCCTTACATACACTTCTTCCTTTAAGTACCCATTTAAGAAGGCACTTTTTACATCCATTTGAAACAACTTGAACTCCATGAAAGAAGCGAATGCAATTAGCATGCGGATAGCCTTCCATCTCAGCATGGAGCAAAGGTTTCATCATAGTCAATTCCTTCCTCCTGGTTATATCCCTCAACCACCGCCTTGCCTTATTTCGACGTAATCCCTTGCTCATTCAACTTGTTCCTCAAGACCCACCTGGTCCCAATGACAGCCTATCAGATGGTTTTGGAACTAGGTGCCAGACTTTGTTTCTTTCAAACTGATGCAGCTCCTCCTGCATTGCATTGACCCATTCAACATCCTTCAGAGCCTCCTTGATGTTTTTAGGCTCATCCGTGATATGAAGGCCATGAAGCAAATGTGTTTCGAGTCTTGGATCTTTGGCCCGCATTCCCGAGTCCAGTGGAGACATCAAGTTGTCAAGAGGGTGAGAGGACTTTAGCCTCAGTTTGATCCTCTCACAGACGACTCTCCTGCATCTGAACTGGTCCTCCGGGCTGCTCTCAAGAAAGATCTTCCTTCGTAAGTCATCTTCGCCGGAGTGATTCAAGCTGCATCATGAATGATCCGAGAATCATCCCGCAAGGAGTTATTTGCCGCTTCATGTTCTCCAGATAAATCCTGATTGACTGCCTTTCTTTGTGTCTGCCAGAGTTCTTCCAGTTCATCCGCATTCATTTCTTCAGTATTCTTCATCTTCCCATTTCGTCAAAGATGACATGGATGCTTTCCTCAACACACTGAGTCCATTTATTATAGACTCGGTATGCTTTGCTATTCAAAGAGTAACCCAGAAAAATTCCCTCATCACTTTTGGGATCGAATTTTCCTAGATTGTCTTTGCCATTGTTCAGCACAAAGCACTTGCATCCAAAAACCCTGAGGTAGTTCAAGACGGGCTTCCTTTTTTCAACGGCTCATAGGGAGTTTTCCCAAGTAGGGGTCGGATCATGCACCTGTTGACCACGTAGCAAGCAGTGTTGACAGCTTCTGCCCAAAACGACATTGCTACACCTCCATCTATAAGCAGTGTTCTAGCAATATCGGCAAGTGTTCGGTTCTTCCTTTCAACCACTCCATTCTGCTGTGGAGTCCTGGGAGCAGAAAAGTTATGACCGATTCCTTTAGCAACACAAAAGGCTTCAAATTTTGCATTTTCAAACTCAGTTCCATGATCGGACCTGGATCCCTGCAATGCTGCAGTTCAGCTTCACTTGAATTTGATTTGCAAATGCTTCGTGCTGGGTAGGGAATGTTTTCATCCTTGGAGCGAAGAAACATTTGCCCATGTGTACCTTGAATAATCATCAACCACCACAAAAATGAGCTTTTCCTCCACGGCTGGCGATTTTAATGGGTCCACACAACCATGTGAAGTAGTTCCAGGGGCCTAGATGTGCTCATACTTCCTTCTATTTTTAAATGATGATCTGGTATGTTTCCCCTTGAGCACAGGTAGCATCACATATCTAACCTTGAGCAAACTTTACCTGAAGTCCTCAACCAGGTCCCCGACACTAACTTGTTGAGGAGAACAGGACTTACATGCCCCAACCTTCGTGCCACAGAGCAGCCTTCATCATCCACCACTTTTAAGCAATTGAGACCATCTTTCAGTGGCTGAGTCAAGATCAGCAACATACACGCTCTTTTGTATCTATTTGCGGCCGAATTACCTTCCCCGATTGAAGGTCTATCACAAGCAAGGCACCGACTGGAAGAAATTTGACTTCATTTCCTCTCGCCGCATATTTGGGAACACTAATAAGTTGTACTTCAACCCATCTGTTATTGAAAACATTTTCTATAGCATGGTCAATTGTCTTTCCAATCTTTCCAACACCAAGAATGTGTCCCTTTTTGCCATCTCCAAAGGACAGGGATCCTCCTTTATATGCCTTGAGTGAGAGAAAATTATCAATATCTCCTCTGGCCATGTGTTTTGGAGTAAGCCATCATCCATGTACCATTTTCGACTGCCTTCTCTCACTTCTTCCTGCAATGACACATTACAGATTAGACTTGGGAACCCATTTGAGCTTGGAGTTCTAAGAGACGTAGATAGAGGAAAAATTAGATTTCGTTTTTGACCCATTCAGGTAATTTGAGTTTGGACACTTTGGGACCAGGTACCCTGATGTTTCCTGAATTTCCTTTGTTATTCACTACTCTTTTTAAAGCAGCCTGCCTCGAGACACAATCAGGTCTAAGGTGACCATTCCTTCCACAATGTGTGCATAGCAGGTTATCAGGATTCGATCCATACTTACTATGAGGGTTGTAGGGAGATAAGTTTTCTTGTATCCGATCCCTTCACCAGAATTTGATCTCTGCCTAGTCAATTTCTAAGATTTGTGAAGACACATTCCATTTGAGGATTTCTCAAGTTCACTTTTTAAGGTGGTAATATATTTCTCAAGCTCAGAATTCTTTTTCATTATAGGAGGCAAGCTCATTCTAGACACTTTTTAGTTCTACCCTCTAATTTTCTTTGAACATCTCTTATGTCACTAACCTCCCTTTTTTAATGAAATTGTTTTGCTCATTTACTAGCTCTTGACATTTTTCTTCTAATTCTGAAAGGTTAGCAATCAGTTCCTCTTTTCGTGATTTCTAGTTCAACAATGCATTGATTCAAACTTTCCTTTTCTTTAGTGAGATCATAAAATGAGTCAATTAGTACACAAGCTAATGACCTTAGTTCCTCCATGTTATAATCTTTCAAGTTCTTCTTAATATCATGGAAAAAGCTACTTCTTCTTCTTCTTCATCTGTACCTGCATTTGAGTCGGCCATGAAAGCAAACATCATGTTGAAGGGTCATCCTCCACGGCCATCATTGAAGCATCCTCTCCAGCTTCATCCTTATCTGAATCATCCGAAGAATTTTCCCAAGCAGCTAGAGCTTGCTTGACCAACTTGTCGCCTGGGCAAACAGTTCGAACTTATCTCGGAACCCTAGCCCTTCTTTCGGGATTTTTCTGCATTTGCTCGGTGCACTCTTGTAGTCAACCTTGTGCATTGGACAGTCTTTAATAAAATGACCTGGTTTACCACATTTGTGGCAGATCATTTGGACCAGGTCCCCTGTTTGAATTTGGTTTCCTAGAAAGCTCCCACTTCGCCCGATCATTTTTTGGAACCTTCAAGTCAGTGTAAGCCATGTCCTCATCTTCCTCACTTGAGCTTGTTTGAGCTCCTTTGAGAGCCAAACCCTTTTCCTTCTTTTGCTCACTTCTATTCTGGTCTTGTTGCCTTTTGAGCTCATAAGTTTTGATTTTATGAGTTCATCCATAGTGAGAGTATCCAAATTCCTTGGCCTCAAAGTGATGGCATCGACTTGCTCTCCCAAGACTTGGGAAGAACACTGAGAATTTTTCTTACAAGCCTGCTTGGTTTTATTACCTCTCCAAGACAATAGAGTTCATTAGTGATGGAAGTGAACCTGGTGTGCATCTCCTAAATGGATTCTCCATCTTTCATGGAAAACATTTCATATTGAGTAGTGAGCATATCCACCTTGGACTGCTTGACCTGGTTGGTCCTTCATGAGTCAGTTTTTGAGACAATCCCATATCTCCTTGGCAGTCTCACAGGCGGAGATTCGATTGTACTATCTGGGTCCTATTCCACACACGAGGAGCTTCTTTTGCTTTCAAGGTAGTTCTTCTCGATGAGCTTTCGTCACTATCGTTGAACTCCTTCCTCGTTTTTGGAACCGAGATGGCTGTCTCTCCTTCCTTCACTGGGATTTCATGGGAACATAGGTCCATCTAACACTACGTCCATAGCTCACTGTCCTCAGCCATGATGAAATCATTGATTCTCGCCTTCCACCACCCATAATATTGTCCGTTAAACCTAGGGGGTCTGCAGACTCCGTCTCTTCCTCTAAGTTTGGTGGTGCTGCCATATTTTACAGGAGTCTTTCAAGGTGTTAACCTCTTTAGAAAGCACCTCGCTCTGATACCAATTGATGAGTTATATGGGTCGACCACCGCACTCTGACCTGGTCCCTTGACTAGTCTCACAGAATACATAAACAAACACACACGCAAATAAGACAGTAGAAAGACGACACACGCACATGGAAAACCTCCTTGCTCACAGGAGGTAAAACCACGACCTACCCGTAGGATTTTCCAAACTCTTCTTACTAGATCTCGAGCAACAAGGCTTGCGTACTCTAGTATGAACTAAGAGATTAACCTAATCTCCCACTTGTAACACCTCTGTTACAAGACTTTAAACAATGACCTCCGTGTCATCTACTCCACCTAACAAACTATTTTACAAGGCTAACTCTTAAATAAAACATCAACGAATCCCTAGTTGACGAAAACAAGAAAATAATCCTTGACAATAAGAAAGCAAAACTTGCACAAATGACACAAGCTTTCTATCTATTACAAAACACTCCCTATTCTTGATAGTAGCCTCAAGTATTGAGCTTGTACTTCGTCGTACTTCCTTCTAGACGATGAAACAGTGATCCTTTTTTCGAGAGAGCAATGGTTGCTATTGCAAGAGGATGATGCTTGCCTTTTGAAGAGGAATATGCTATGTTTTGCTGTATTTTTCTAAATAGTGATGGAAAGTGTTTGTGTGTCCCTTTTTTGTTGTTGTTTAAGTTAGATGCCATGACTAGTTTATGGACACACAAACAAGGAAGCTCTTCCATTGGACAAGGACACTGCCCCTGCTGTACTGCTGCACTGCATCACTGCTATCTTGACCAACCGTACCGCCAAAAGCACTTTGGCCACCACCTTGGAAAGTTTTCCCGCCCAGTTCAAATTGGTGCAAAACGTGGCGTAAGGGATCTGGTCCCTGTATCGGGTTGACATCATCAAAACCTGTAATCTAACAACTGTCAAGTCACATTAGAGATACTTGCAGGTAACTGATCCCTATAAGTGTGAATTAGTTACCTGAAGAATCAGATAACTCAGCTGCTACACTTGGTTAGAACATGCACCGATGGTGTATAAATTCTTTAATTATACCGCTGGTGTATATAAGTTAAATCAGTGTTTACTTAGTTTACGGACTTATACATAAATGTATTCACGCGTGACCACTCTTGTCCAAAGGGGTGTCTTCGCCGGAAAATTACAGGTAAATAGGTAAAAAAAACGTTTTTATATATATGAGTATATGTTGAATTCACTTTTCACTTCTTCATGTTTTATTATAGTTTGACTCTCTAGTCCGGGTGAAAATCCTGACTCCTTCACTCTCGGTGATAAAATACAACATGCAATCAAGAAACAGCATAAATTACAGCAAACCACAACATTCTGGAGCATTAGACAAAAAAGAAATGAATAAAATTCAAGGCAATCACAACTTGGAGCTAGGAAATAAAAAGTAAATCCATGCATATGCAAGTGTCTTAATTAATTAAATAGGATACCAAGCAAGGACATAATTACAGAGAATAAAGAAACGGACTAACCAGAGGGAGACAAAAACAGGCCGAGTCTCCAAAATATCATTAAAAAAAAGAAAGAAAAAAAAACAATCTATCTACTCCTTATTGAGTACTGCGAATATCGTTATTCCTCATTTTATTATTTTCTTGATGATTGACAAATTGATGGTGAAATTAATGTAATGGATGTGCAAATAGTAAAATCACTGTTATGATCTGTTTGCTGTGAGTTCCTGTGTATGGGGTGGGGTGGTTACTATTGTGGAGGTGATATTTGGTTATTAGAGGTTAGCGGAGAAGTATCATAGTGTCATTGCTAATGTCCCGGACGAATATTCTCTTTTCTATTATTCGTCCTGTTATGTCTTCGTATTTTCCCACTCCATTTCATCGCTCACAACCAGCAAATACGGATCTTGGATTTTGAGTTAAAAGGTACACCTTTTATAGTATATACATAATTTTTTTAAAGAAAAGAATAGTTATAAATATATAGATTAATACTATATACTATATCTCCTAACTTACACAAAACTAAAAAAATTTCATACACTTTTTTTTTCCTACACCTTATGTATCCCGTGCGCGATCAACTTGGTGCAGCACGACAACACCAAACGCGTTGTTAGTAACTAACAGGGAGATGGTATATGAGACAATGTGAAAGGAGTCAAGTTCAAGTTCCCAAGCAACTGAAACATTAACCATTTGAAGTGGTACTATTGCTAAGGTTTGATTTCTATTTCTATATTCTCGGTTTATACACGTTATTTTGTTTGTCCTATGCTATCACTGATTGCAGGAGTAACTCCTTTTGTGCCCCAGAATAAATGCTACATCGGCTCGTAATTGAAAATACATGTTGAACTATTTTTTCCTTCCACTAGTTTTTGTCCCAATTGGGTTTTTCTAACATAAAGCGTATTATGAAATTATCGGGTACTCATTTGATCGGGAAAGAATGGGATTGAAAAAGGAATACCAGTGTCTGAATCCTCATACTTCACACTTCAACACTGGGGGGACTACCCTAGGAGGTGATCCAGTTGGGAAATGTGGAGCAACAACAAACAATAGTTACAATCAAATAACAGGACAAAATAAAAAATAACGACACCAAGAATTTTATGTGAAAACCCTTTTAAATAAGGAAAAAACCACGGGCCAAAAGGAGCAACTCATATCACAATAGCAAGAAATTTTTACACTGTGTAGGCCTGAGCAAAATGCTACAATGACCACTACGCACTCAAAAGAAATAACCCTCTTTTGATTTCCCACCTTACTAAAATATCGCTCATACTTTATTTTTCTTCACAGACTGTTTTCTTACACAGTCTATGGTATACCTCAGACTCTCTCTAATACTCAGATATATTTGTCTGAGTTTTTTGGTGTGTCAACTGAGGAGCTGAGGAGCTCATTTTATAGGAGTGATATGTCCTCTTTTTCTCCCTTGCACTAATTGGCTCATTGCCAATTTCAACAAAAGTGTACTCAAAAAATCTTTTTGTGCTTAAATTATGGGTATGCGCCTGGACCCTACAAATTTTCTCCTCCAGTCTCATGCACCTAAAGGAGGTATCTCCGTTTTCTCAAAGAGTGCTCATGCCTATATGTTCCCTACATAGGTCGAACTTGTCTCTTGATATCGCCTTAGTCAGCATATCCGCAGGATTTTCACTTGTGTCAATCCTTTTGACGTGAAATAATCCACTCTCTACTTGATCATGAATCTAATGACATCTAGCATTGATGTGTTTTATTTTTGCATGGTACATGAAGTACTCAAGTCTATTGCACTTTGACTGCTACAATAAATAACATACTTCATTTGCTGCAATCCAAGTTCTTGAAGAAATCGCTTGAGCCATATCATCTCCTTGCCAGCTTCAGTAGTGGCAATGTATTCTGCTTCAGCTGTAGATAGTGCGACACTCTTATATAACTTCAATTTCCATGATATAGCTCCCCCTGAAAAATGAAAACAAATATCCAGTAGTGGATTTTCTATTATCAAGGTCACCTACCATATCGGCATTCGTAGAGCCCTTCAAGATTGGATTTGAACCCCCAAAACACAAGCATGTATCGGAGCTTCCTCTTAGATACCTAAGTATCCACTTCACAGCTTCCCTATACTCTTTGCCTGAATTTTCAATAAATCTGCTAACAACACCAACTGCATGAGCAATATTGGTTCTGATACACACCATTGCATACACTAAACTTCCTATAGAGGAATATGGAACTTTATCCATGCTCTCTTTCTCCTTCCTTAATGTAAGACACATCTTCTTACTCAACTTCATATGACCAGCAAGAGGTGTTCTGACAAGCTTGGCATTCTTCATATTGAAGCGCTCTAGTACACGTTCAATATACTTCACCTGTGACAAATAAAGCTTTATTTCATCTCTGAGACGAGTAATCCTCATGTCCAAAATCTACTTAGCATGACCTAAGTCTTTCATAGCAAAAGACTTACACAGCTGTTTCTTCAACTTGTCAATCCTGGAAGTATTTCTGCCCATAATCAACATATCATCCACATATAACAAGAGAATGATAAAATCATTATCAAAAATTCTCTGTACAAACACATAATGATCTTAAGAAGTCTTCTTATAGTCTTGTTCACCCATAACAGATTCAAATTTATTGTACCATAATCTAGGAGCTTGTTTTAAGCTATAGAGACTTTTTTTTATGCTTACACACGTAATTTTCTTTACCTTTTACCTTGAACCCCTCAGGTTGTTCCAATAAATATCTTCTTCTAGGTCACCATGAGGGAAAGCAGCCTTCACATTCATCTGCTCAATCTCTAAATCAAGACTAGCAGTCAAACTAAGAATTATACGAATGGAGGACATTTTCACAACAGGAGAAAATATTTCATCAAAGTCAATGCCCTTCCTTTGACCAAATCCCTTAACGAACAATCTAGCTTTATACCTAGGCTTCAAGCTGTGTTCTTAAGCTTTAACTTTGAACACCCAATTGTTATTCGGAGCTCTCATTCCCTTTGGCAATTTCACCAACTTATAAGTGTGGTTCTCATGTAGAGATTTCATCTCATCTTTCTTGGCTTCAATCCGTTGATCTTTATGCTCATCTTCCATGGACTCCTCATAATATTCATGTTCTTCTCTATCGATGAGTAATACATATTCATTAGGTGAATAACAAGAAGAAGGAACATGATGTCTAGTAGACCTCCTAACTGGAATATCTGACTCATCCATAGCTTCATGAGTAGGAGTATCTACCTCTTCAATAACAACATCATTGTTATATTATCAACATCAATATGCTAATCTGAAACATGATTCTACGCATCACCATGATCATCAATCCCACCAATATCATGGACACTCGTGTGAGGGGCTTGATAAAGATTAACTACACCACAAAACTAGAAGATTCTAGCTTATTTGTTTTGTCAATATCTTCAATGGTTTGATTCTTCATGAAGACAATATCACAACTTCTCAAAAGTTTCTTTTTAACTAGATCATATAACTTGTAACCAAACTCATCAAGGTCATAACTAATGAAGATGCATTTCCTTGTCTTGGCATCTAACTTTGACCTCTCATCTTTAGGCATACATGTACAAAAGTTTTGCAACCAAACACAGTCAAATGGTCATAGGAAACATCCTTGCCATACCAAACTCTATTTGGAACATCTCTTTGCAAAGCAACAACAGGAGATAGGTTAATAACATATGAAACAGTCAATAAAGCTTCATCCAAAAGGATTTCGGCAACTTTTCTTCAGAAAGAAAATATCTAACTCTTTCCATCAAGGTCTTGTTCATCCTTTCTGCTAACCCATTAAGTTGAGGGGTCTTAGGAGGAGTCTTCTGGTGTTTGATACCTTGTTGTTTGCAGTATTCACCATCATTATCAGTACAAATACACTTCAGCTTCTTTCCTATTTCTCTCTTAACTGAAGTTTGAAATTGCTTAAAGACACCTAACACTTGGTCTTTAGTCTTCAAGACATAGACTCAAAGTTTTTTTGAGCAGTCATCAATAAAATTAACAAAGTAAAGTGCACCACCCGAAGTCCTTGTCTTCATTGGACCACATAAATCTGAATGTACCAGCTGTTGACACCCAATTTTGACCTCCCTACGCGTCGCATAAGCTGCTTATATATGTATATTTTTTGTTATCATTTTACGCAAATGTTCAACTTGCATTCATAATTTTTTAAATAATTGATTATCACAACTCTTGCATAATTATTTCAAATTACATAATTATTTGAAATTATTTATTTTTACATTTAATTTTAATTCATTAATTTTCTGATAGTACGTAATTATGTCATATATAATATATTTCGTGTTAATATACGTACCTTTAATAAAATAATATTTTATTTTAAAATTTATGTTTTACTTAATTTCTATAAACTATTTACATGTTCATAATTTTTTAAATAATTAAAAATATTAAAAAAATCAAAAAAGATAAAAAAATTAAAAAAATTAAAAAAATTAAAAATATTTTTATTTTACATTAATTTTAATTCATTAATTTTCTGATAGTACGTAATTATGTCATATATAATATATTTCGTGTTAATATACGTACCTTAATAAAATAATATTTTATTTAATATTTATGGTTTTACTTAAATTTATAAACTATTTACATAGTAATAATTACATAATTTTACTAAGCTTTATAAACTATTTACGTAATAATATTACTTGATTTTACTTAAATTTATAAATTATTTATGTCGATAATGTTTATATAATTTTTGATAAATTAATTATATTTCCTATTCATTGAATTATTTACAAAGTATAGTAGTTTATTAATTATATAGCAACTATTTTTAGAATTTCTTCCAATTTATTTAAGATTTAGCCACTTTCTATCTTAATTCATGCCAATTTAAGCCTATTTTGTCAAACGGCCACATTTTAAGCCCAATTCAATTCTAAATTAACTCTACCCATTTAACCCATCTGGTCGACCCATTTATTACCTGAACTCCGACCCGAAACCTAAGATCTAACTTAAATGCTCATCTCATTTAATCCTACGACCACAAATAAACCTTTTATCCTTCTTTCCTTATTTACACTACTCCCCCCAAACCTACAGCCACAAATAAACCTTATCCTACTTTCCTTATTTACACTACACCCCCCTCCAAACCTTAGTCAATCACTTTCATTTTCCTCTTAACACTACCAAATAAGACACCCTCACTAAACCACAGATCCACGAAGACCATTAACGCCGGCAAACCACACTTAGACCTCTGCCACCGAGACCAGCAGCCGCACAACAACCACTATACATAGGCGGATCCAGGATTTAAAATTTATGGGTTCAATTTTTCCAGATTTTAGGATTGAACCTAATATATTTATAAAGCTATGTCCATGTTTATTATTATTTATTATAATTTTAATAAATTTTATACATAAATTTATACTATGTCAAAAGTTATGTGTTCAATTGAACCCATAACTTCTTCATTCCATTCGCCTCTGTCCTTATACCATCTCTTCTCTCACTGAACTCCGTCCGTTGCTTCCTCCATCTCCCGCTAAACGCCACCCAAGCGGCTTCCACTCTTTCCTTTAGCTATCTCTTGTCTTCTCTCTCCCTTTCCTCTAGCCGCCACCACGAAAATCTGGCCACCACCATACCCACGCCTCTCTCTGCCTCTATCATTTTTTCCCTCCTTCTCTTCTCATCGAAAAATAACCCGAACCACCATTTATGTCCTCTCTTCCCTTTATTCCACCCCAAAACCACCTCACCCAACCACTGGACAGCCGCGAACCACTAGAAACCAACTAGACCTCCTCCTCCTTTCGCCGAAACCCAACCAAACTCCTCCTCTATATTCGGTCGCCACCGACTGCAGAGAATGTCCGGCACTCGACGAGTTTGTTGCCACTACAAAGCAGTAGATGTGGTTTCTGTTGTTTTCTGGATAGATCCAGACACCTTATCCGTGGCTTGATCTATTGATTTTGTGATTTCCTCTTCTGTTGTTTTACCAAGGCCTACTAGATCTGAAGATTTAATTATGCTTTCCAACGGTTTGTTTGAATTTTTTTTTCTTTCTCTTGCAACTATTGTTGGTGCTTGCCTTTAGGATATCATGCCCTAAAAATGTATATGTGACTTGCCTGTGTCACTCAATCTGGCTGAATGTTCTAGAAATCATCGAAGTTATTTATTTCTACATGTTTTAGGTATATATCTCTAGTTTGATTAAATATTCTTAGAGAATTGCCTGTGTTTTTTGGCATGTACATGTATGTGTATGCCGGCATATATATATATATGTGGGGTAGATTCTTGTTGCCCTCTCTGCTTAGAATGTTAATATTATCACATAGTGTGTTTTTATGCCTACTTGACTTCCTTTTGTCAAAATCAAAAAAGCACATATGATTGTTCCTACAAGCTATTATAATGAAAATTAGTCCTTGGTTACTGTACAATTCATATTTATATAATCTTTTGAGTCTCTATGTTTGAATGGAATCTCATTAATAAGGTTGATAATCTTGTTATTTGATTATTTTGAAAGATTTTCGGTCCATTAGAGATTAATCAGCATGTTAAAAGGCTAGCTTAAATTTAATGGGAATAGTAATTGTGCAATATATATTTTATGTATACAGACAAGCTTTATTATGTTCTAATTTTGAAATATCCTTTATATATTATTACTACCGTGACCTAAGGAATTCTTTTCATATTTAATTTTTGTAAATATACATCCTTTATGGCAATGATAATATTTATTCATTTATTGGCTTTCTTAACTGTGTAATTATTGATAGCTTATTTAGAGTTTCTCTCTCCGATGACCTGCCTTATTTAAAGAAAAGTAAAAGATTTTAATGGTTAGTTTTGAATCATAATTATGGTAAATAAAGATTTATTGATGGGTCTTTATTTCGATTTTCATTAGTTAAGGAAAAAATAAATTTCGACTTATTCTTATGTGGACTGTTTTTATTCTCCCCCCTTAATTGAATTAGTATAAATTCTGATTTGATTTGACCTTTATTTAATTTTTAATTTATTTATTTATAATTAAGGAAAAATTTCCCTTTGATAGGAATGAATATTTATGACAAATATGTTTGATTGATCATGTTTAGTGGGAACTGTGTGACGATTTTTATTTCCTTTCTCTTATGTTGATTTATTACTTGTTATTATGGAAAATACATTTAGCTCTTGGTAAATTTTGATTGGCCTTGTCAATTAAGGGTACCTATTCCTTTGATTGATGCTTCATTTTCATCTCTTTCCTTTAATCTAGCTTCGACTTTTTCTCGGTTTATATAAAAGCAACCCTCTTTCCTCTTTGGTTGAATTTATCCGAGAATTTACTGGTCATAACTGAAAATTTACTTTAGTCCTAATAAATTTTCATTCCTTCATTCCTTCATTCCTCTTTCCCTCCTCAACACGAGCACTGCTCGGAATCCACGAGATTCTTGTGATCTTGATTTGTTGAGGTTTGAGTTTAATTGGCTTGGAAAATCTCCTTGAAACTGGTGTTAATTGCTCCCGTTTTGGAACTGTGATATTATACTCTTCATTAATTAATAGTTTATTTCTCTACATTACTTTCGATAACAACGTATGAATTTGTTGCTTCTTGCATCAAAAGTTATTATGACAATGAATTACTCGTCATATTCGATATATCTCTTTATAGTAGTAATTGTTTACATTGTTTAATTCATACTTTTGTAAGATAATTAATTAAATGAGTTGGGGATTCATGGAATCCCGAATACCTTTTTGTACATGTATATTTGTGGTATTACTTGTTTAACAAGTCCTTTCTTATAATGACCAAAGATGTCACTGAGACAAGATGGGGTTTGGGAATTGCTCAAATTCTTTCTGTTTCATTTGTAATTTATTTATTACTTTTTCTTTCATAAGCTGTAAATTGTAATAAATGTTGATAGTAGTGAAAAAGGGGTCTATGGGGCGAGGATTATATTTCTTTATTGATTTTCCTGAACTGCTAAACCCACATAGAAAGCATGACTAGTGGATTCTTAACAATATATGCAACATTAGAAATCATGCCTATAATAGGCCCGCTTGATCGGCCTGGATTCGGTTTTGAAAGTTATTGCTTTGATTATCGGTTATGGATTTGTGGTATTTAAGCTTAAATCGTTAAAGAACCATTAAGATATCGGTTAATCGATAATTAATTAATCGGTTATTGATTGTTATCGTATGGTTAATGGGTTAACTCCGTTAAGATCTCACATGAAAAATCTTATAATTCATAAGTATGTTTAGCTAGAAAAAAGTGGGTGAAAAGAGAAAAAATATATAGAACTAACTCAACTAAAGCAATCAACTTTAATTTAGATTAAAACACTATCCCCTTTCACTTTTCATCGACACCCATTTCATCTTCTCGTTTGGATATTTTATACATTGAAGGATAAAATTATAATTTAATAAATTATTATCGGGTATCAGTTCACCCGTTAAAAAAAATGATCAAACCGATAACCGAATCAATAACCCAATAACTTCAAATAGTAAATCGATAATCAAACCGTTAAACTAATAATTCAGAATCATTAACCAATAACTCAATTATCCATTCGGGTTATTGGTTTAACTATTAATTTGCACACCTCTAGCCTATATGGTCTAAGATGATTTAGTTTAAAGCCTATTTTTATGTTTAAACTTTAGTAATCCTTGTAAGATTACCACAGACTTGTTTTTTTAGTTAGAAATTATGCATATAGGAACCTAAATTATACTATGTTCAAATTTACTTATGTTAAGGATCTCATCGCTAATAACTATTCATGAACAATCCACTTTAGTTTCATAAGACTAGGCTTAATTACAAATTGGTAAATTTACATCTGTAAATATCATGCCTATAGGATTAATGGGCAATAACTGGTCATGTTAAAAATTACTAAAGTATTTGATGCATAAAGTTGTATATTATTATTCTCATTTTAGATACTATCTAGAAATAGATAATAAATCTTACAATAGTTTGTTCTCATATGAATTGTTTGTATCTAAAATTTGCCTTCCTAACCACTATTTGTAATTAACATCACGTCTGCCTAATTAATCGTAACAAATGCTACACTCATAGGTAATAATCTGGTTAAATCTGAAGTGCACTTTGTCAATGTGATTCACACTAAAGTCTCCTTTTCAGGAATTTCATTGTTATAACTTTTCCAAACTTTATTTAATCATTGTTGAAAATGGGCCGAATAAATATCATACATAATCATATATTGGTACATTCTAGTTGATATATATTGCATTACTGCGTTAAATGTATAAATATAATATTTATGTATTAGAAAACATGCTTGTAGGATTTATTCATGTGTTAGAAATTATGCCTTAGGATCTGTCCACACATTCCGTAATTCATATTTTTCTTTAGAATTTGTTCTAATAGAGGTTTATTTGAAACCTTTACGTGCTAATTACTTATATTATTATATGTTTGCTCGATGTTCATCATCCCAATAGCCTTAAGATCGACCCCGAAATTCAAAGTAATTGTCCAACGCCTCTTGGACATTAAGTTTGGGACGGGTAGGTAAATATTAGGGCATTAGTTTTTCATCTAGAACAATTTAGGACTAATAATCACAAAGTTGGGTAGATGGAAAATGATAGTTTGTACTGCTGAATAATACGAGCAGCCTAAACGATTGTGAAGTATTATTTGTGTTAAAAGGGTGATCCCATTAGGTTAAAATACCCCTTTACGCAGAATTCATGTTTGGCCTAATTCCTTTAAGGGATACATAGGCGCTCTCTTTGAGGTTCGGGTCCTATTTTAAAAATTCATTTATTTGATTGTCTTTTTGCATGCATTTTATCAATAATTTTTTTATATTCTTATATGCACCTAATTACTAGTTATCATTTTTTCTTCTTGTCTTTACTTGTAGTATTGAATTGTATATTGCAAATGAATAATGAATATATTAACGGTCTTTAAATATATATTGCCTTAATTTCTTTCGCTTGTTTGCTAATTATTTTGTTTATTTTTTTACAATTTAGTTTAATTTTAAATGAAATAGGTTAAAAATAAATCTTGCTTTCAATCACTAGCCAATTCCCCCACATACACGAATCTGGCTGGAAAACCACATTCGTGAACTCGAAAGGTGCTTACCATCTTCTTTCGAGGTAATTTAAGCCCTTGCTCAAATCTGGTGATGTAGGCTAATTCTACAGAGTTATAGCGTAGAATGGTGCCCTAACACAGCTCAAATCGTTAGGTGGCGACTCTTCATTTAAATAATCCTAAAACAGTTGTCACATGTTGAATCCCGCTTTTTGTGAGAAAAGTGGGGCGCGATACCAACTCAAGCAAACTGCCTTTCAAGGAGGATGAGATTAATGAAACCTATTTTGTTTTCCAGCCAAGCAAAGGCTCACATTTTCTAATTTAGCACTTTCAAAAATCTGAAAATAATTTCTCTTCTTAGCGAGAGCATTAAGTCCTTTCTCACTAATGTGGCTAAGTCTCTTATGCCATAGCGTTGAAGAGTTATCACTCTAACCAAGCATTCACCCTATCGGCACAAGTAGAAGTCGAGTCCAATACGTAATTCATGATTCTTATTACCACGAGCCACAATCAAGGAACCCTTAATGAGTTTCCATTTGCCACCACCATTGATACTAATATAGCCTCATCATCCAGAAACACCAGTAGAAATCAAGTGCAAACAAATGTCGGCATGTTTTAATTATTCAAAACCAATTTAATTCCAATACTAGTTTCCAAACAAATTGTACCAATACCACTCTAATTTTTAGATACTCTGTCTCATTACTATACTCATGTTCCTAAATCACCTGGAATATAGGATGAGAAAAAATTCTTTCTTGATGTCACGTGAGATACAACACTAGTGTCCACAACCCAAATTTAACTCATCACAAGCAATATTTATCATATTTGCACTGGGCGATAGTAACAAAATCTTCTCAAAGGGTGATGTCAAGCACGCAATTTTCATTACCATCTTCTTTATTTTCCTCCTTGTTTCTGTTCTCCTTCAACTTTTCGAAACTTCTCTTATGTGCCCTTCTTCAACTCCACAATGATAGCACCTTCAATATAATTGAATATGCCTCTAGATTTACTTCTATTATTAGGAGTAGCATGGACGAGGCGGGGCAAGTGCGGTGCGGTTTTTATCTTAACCTGCAAATTTTTAACGCCCCGCCCGCATAGCATTTTCACCCGACACCCTCAGCTCTACACCACACCTGCATCCACCCGCACCGCCCTCAGCCCCACTCATGATACTATATATATCTTTATACAATGTATAAAACCTGAAGACAAATACCTAAATCACATACACAATAATCTTTACAACAATATTCCTTCAGCAAACACAAGAGATGCGATAAAAGAAAAACTCCATATCTTTTAGGCAGTAGCATATCAAAATAAAATATTAAAAATAAAATTAACCGATACTCCTAAAATAGTTGTAAGAAAATGAACTGTAGAGCCAATCATATTTCAATACAACGCAAAACTTATGTTTCAAGATTTTTCATGATGTAATAATGGTATTTAGAAATTAAATATAATTCAATATGATGATCCATGTAACTAAAACTTTGTATAAGCACAAGATTCATGGTAATTTTAATACGGTACAAAAAATTAACCCGCACCCGCCCCTCAACCCACAAAAATTTCTTTTAAAAAAAAAAAATCGACCCACCCCTGCCCACTACACATAGGTCCAAACCCACCCCACCCCGATGAGAATCTGAGCATCTGCTCGCTCCACCGCCCTCATTGCCATTCCTATGTGTTATATTCTTTATTATGAAAACCACCATTCTTTCTTTTCTCCCCTAGAGCCAGTTACCAGGACAGCCTCGGACAAGGAGGAACCCAGAGAGACTTTCCTTCTGACTCTTCATTCAAACGTTGTTCCTAGCAATATCCATAGAGATCATACTATCCGAGTAAAATTTGACAATGAAGTTCTAAAAGTTTTGGAGTCTGAAGAACCAAGTAAAACAAGCCTTGAATTTATTCACTGTAAAACTTAATGCCCATAGCAAATAATCAGTTCATGATCCCCTAAAAAGATCTGCATAATCATTGAATGAGAAACCATCATGGTTATAACTCAACATCTCGCTTTATTAAGAACATCTTATTATTATTTTCATTCTTCGAGCATACAAACTGCCAAGACATTCTCATAGGGCCCGATAGCATGTGGCCTCCCCAGCTATGGTTCAACACATTATCATCAACTCATCGCCTAATAAAGTCTGCAAAACTCCATAACAAATTCCACTCTTCATCATTTTTATTTATCGATTTAGTGAAACGTGACTAGTTGATAAATTTTTTTGACATAGAGCAAGATTTTATTCTTTCCTTTCAAATGGCGTAATTAATTCCATTCAAAGTAACCATTTTACTTGTGTTGGTTTTCATTGTTATAAAAATATTTCAAATCAAAGCTCGATAATACTTATTGGAAAACATGGAGCCATAAAAATGATAGTTACGATCAAACAATAGGGACAAAATAAAATAATGATACCAAAATTTTACGTGAAAATCCTTTTTAAATAATAAAAAATCATCGTGCTAAGAGGAGCAATTTAAATCACTATAGCAAGGAATTTTTACACTGTGTAGGCCTGAGTAAAATGTGTCAAAGACCACCATGCACTCAAAAAGAAATAACCTCTTTGATTTCTGATCATGCATAAAATATGGCTCACCTGTATTTTCCTTCATAGAGCATTTTCATACATTCTATGGTATACCTCAATTCCTCTCTAATACTCATATATTTGTTTGAGTTTTTTGGTGTGTCAACTGAGGAGCTGAGGAGCTCTTTTTAAGAGTAATATGTCCTCTTTTTCTCTCTTGCATTAATTGGTTCATTGCCAATCTCAACAAAAGTGTGCCCAAAATCTTTTACCGCAGATCTTTGCAAAAGTAAAGGAAGACTTTCTTCCTAAAATTATGGGTATGGGGCTAGACCCCACAAATCCAATAGGATCCATCACTACTTTGGAGGAACTTAAGAGAGCTTTTATTAAAAGATTTAAAAATTGAAATTAAAGATAAAAATGAAGAAAGGTTCCGATATCTCAAGCCCTATACTTCACGCTAAAGAACTAAGGAAAAAGTCCCAAAGTGAAAGATTAAGTTACTAGAATTAATTCAAGTAAAGGATTGGGAATGCACTGTAGGTCCCAAAGGAGAGAAAAGTGAAGGGGTTGCCACTATCCACAAAAGTTGTTGGTACGAATACAATTTCTTACAGTGTATTTTTCATTTTCACTCCATATAAACGTTCAACTTTCAAGTTATTTTATACAATCAAATATGAGGAAATGAAACAAAACTTGCATTGCTTCACATACGTCCTGAGTAAATTGTTCCTTTAGCCCTGACGTCTTTTACTTATCGAGACGCATGTAGATATAAAGTCCCAACAGCATGAAGTGAACATGAGACTTCCTTCATACAATGTAAAAATATAAGGGTCCTCTATTATAAATATTGTAATAATGACTAAGATCGAATGTTTTAGTTCTCAGTCATAAAAGGCTATCAGATGTTAGTTTCGGGCCTTATTAAATCTCTTCAGTTAAAATTATAGTCTTCTAGCATATTCTCATGACTTCTTTTAATATTTGAATTTCAAAGAATTCAAGAGATTTAAGTACTGGATAGACCACCTCTTACGAGCAAAACTCAAAAATAGTAAACTGTAACACCCTGTATAATTTAAGCAATACACTCATGCTTTCAAGGTAGGACCAAGAGAACTTAATAGGATAAGAAATGAATTGTTATGAGTTATTTGAGTCACTCGTATGATCATTTAATATTGGAAATCAATCAAGCAGAACGAAATTCAGCAAAAGTTATAGGAAAATTTTCTTGAGACTTTGAAATTTAGGCTCAAATATTCCTGAGGCTTTCTTAATCTATAAGGAGTTAGGGGGGCTTTCAACCTATAAAATTAAAGGTATATGAGTCTAGTTTCCAAAACATTAATCCGTTTGTGAATCTAACTTCTAAATAGAAAGATATTCGCGTTATCACGAGACCGCGCAAGCAGGCACGTAAAAAATAACTAAGCCAGTGGAGGACTATTTAAGCCTCTTTTGTGGGTTTTTAACATCTAAATCCTTTTTCAGAAACTCTCTTCGTAGGAAACCCTCTAAAGGTCTCTCCATGGTATTTTTTTGGCTCTTGGGGTCAGTCATGTCCAAGTGACTTTGGTGTGGGGGAGTTGGATTCTTCGAGTAGACGCATCGTTGAGTTGTGTTTCGGTAGTTTGGTGGCTGCTTCAAAAGTTGCCGGGGGTGGTAAGTTCTTTTTATTTGTTGTTTTTTATTATGTTTAGGATGCTTAAGGAGTTGTTGATGTTGGTAGATTTTTATTTTAGATTTCTTACCGCTGAATTCATAAAGAACTAGTCGGTAAATTTTGTTTTGTGTTGTTTCTCTTGTCGGATATTCTAATAGCATGTTGGTGGTTTGTTTGCTGATTTTAGGTAGTATCTTGGTGTACTTGGGGAGTGTAGGTTCATCTATCTTGGGCTCATCAATGTTTGAGGTATGTGTAGGCCGTTTCTTCCTTTTCGGCATGATTCGTAGACTTGTGCTAGTGTGATTGTCGTGCATGTGGGCTGTCTCATGAAGTCTTGAATTCATGATAGGTGTACCTTTTGAAGATACTAGTTGTGTGTTTTTGTGCATTTATGTTTTCATAAGGTTGCTAGACTCGTATGCTAGTGGGCACGTCATCGAGTCGAGCAACCCTTAGGAATTAGTTTGTGTCATGAGTGTCGACACGCTTAATGTGAATCGATTAGGCTTTAGGTATTTAATAGAATAATTATTGTAAATGTTTGTGCTTATGTTTGTGTATTCTACCTGAGGCCTTGGGCTCATGGGCACCCGACACACGAGAATGTTTCCGCCGAAGGGGTTGAGCCTAAGGAGAACAACCCACGGGTTGAGGATGATGTCCTACGTTGTTGTCGCGCCCCATTTTTCCTCGCGGAGAAGCGGGATTTGACATTGACAACTCTTAAGGGTAGAAAAGAGAGTCGCCACCTAACGAATTTTAAGGTGCGTTAGGGCACCATTCTAAGTTAATTATTTCTAGGTAACCGTGAGTCGGCAGGCTTTAAGTTACCTCGAAAGGAAGGTGTTAGGCACCTTCGAGGTCCACAAATGTGGTTTCCGGTCAGTACTATTAAATGGGAATTTTACTAAGTGAGCAAATAAATTGATTTTAACTCATATTTATATTTAAACTAATTTGATAAAGAAATCAATATTTAAACAAATAAAATATTTTTTCAAATAAATTTTTAATCGTATTTCCTTTTAAATTTTCAATAACTTTAAAAGTAAAAAGTACAAAGCAAATAAAAGCAAGTAAATAAATGACAAACCATAATATAAATAAAACAACCAAATAAATAAATATTTTAATAATGGCCGAACCTCATAGAGGTGCCTACGTATCCCTTAAGGGGAATCAGGCCTAACGTAGTTCACCTGGGGTTTTAACCTAATGGATCAAATTGCAACTTAAATAATACTTCCTTACAATCTTTGAATTGCTCAGATATTCAGCGAGCACAACTATCATTTCCCAATTTACCCACCTAATTAATTGATTATTAACTTAAGGCGTTTCTAGGTGGAAAAGACTAACGGCCTAGTACTTGTCTACCCATCCCAAGCTTAACGTCCAAGAGGCGATGGACGACTAATTTGGATTTTGGTCTAAAATTCCTAAGGCTTTAAAAAAAACGTCAAACAAACAAATTGAAACACTTAGCATATAAAAGTTTCAAATAGTTCTTATCCTACAAACCTGCTTTCTGAAGCATTAAACTTAGTATCACAGATTCTATAGGCATGGGTATTAAAAATAAGTGAATAAATGGTTCTAATGTACAGACGTTCTTATACATTTCGCACATAAATGCAACATATATATGAATCAAATTCTGTCAATATGAGATCTACATGATCTTATTTATCATACTAAACCAGATGAAACCAGGTCTTAAAGGTTAACATGAAGTAATTCTACAAGCAAGGCTTCAAGTCTAACAAGCATTATTATGATCCTAGTCTTTTGTTACAATTAACTAGACGATCATTAAAATTAACAGGTCTCAAATATGCTCAAATGCAAACGGATAAGAACCAGCAAAAATAATATCACTTGTAAATCAGTATCTAAAACTGGCCGAGAAATACAGCTTATGTGTTAACATGACATCAATTAAATCAAGAATTTCTAACATGAGCAATTAATCTTATAAACATGATATTTAAAAAAATGTAAATTCTACTCAATTTTTTGTACTTGAGTCTAGTCTTATGAAACTAAAATGAATTGTTCATGAACAATTATTAGCAAGCAGATCCAAAGTACAAACAGATTTGAACATACATATAAATTAAGTTCCTAGATGCGTAATTTCTAATTAAACAAACAAGTTGGCGTTTTACAAAGATTACTACAAAGTTTAAACATAGAAATATACTTTAAATTAAATCATTTAGGACCCTATAGGCATAATTTCTAGATGGCTGATAAATAAATTTCATTCAAACTAGCTACTCTTCTATGGGCGTAAATTCTAGCAAAATTATAAAGTTGTCAGTCAAGAATTGTGTAAATCAGACAAATGGTTAAATAATTTAGTATGATATGAAATAAATGCAAATTGGTAGGTTTTAGTTTTACGTGTAATTTTAAAGGGAGCTAAATAGCAAACTTCTCTAACGGATTTCTTCCTAACGTCACGTGTTATTTGGATTCCCAGGCATGATTTAAACATATAGCAAAACATATAAGCAGTAAAGGAAAAACATACACTCCCCACCCCATATCCCTTTTCACTATCACAAAGATTTGTTTACATTATTACATTTTTTGAATAAAATAAACAGAATAAACAAACAAACAAATATAACACAACATCTAAATAGGGTTGAAATGACAATTTATATCCCGCCGATCCCAGCAACGTTTCTTCCCGATTCGAGAAATGACCTGACAAATAAAATAAAATACTACGGGGAAGCTCATACCAGTATACACATGGGTAATTTCTCAAACATATCGCATAAATTTAGACACGTATGATGCAAAGTAAGAGAATACACATTAGCAGAATATAAACAAAGCATTAGATGGAAACTAACCAGTTAAATAATAATCACAACAGCGAATGTCAAGAGAAGTTTGAAGAGCTTTCCACAAAAGGAGCAAAATTAAAAATGCTTTCTTTCTTTTCAAAATTTTTCGTGTTCGACCCCCCAAAATAAAGAAGAAGAAGGGTCCCTTAAATAGTTGAAGACTAAGGGATTCAGGGAAGGAAGAAATAATCAAAACAGTAATTAGGGAATCTTTTCCTTAATTAACAATGGCTGAAAATTCTATACTAAAATAGGACGATTTGTCATAGCTAATAAAATCAAATAAAGGACAAACTCAAACTTACGCTAATTTAATTAAAAGAGAAACATAAAACAGTTAATAAAATTAAGATTAAAAATAAAGAAAATTTCCTTAATTGACAAGAATCAAATCAGAATATACACACAAACTTTAGCATATTTAAATAAAATACTAAATAAATTCAAGGTAAGAGAAAATCAATTATGCGAAGGTAATCCCATCATGAAGGAACAAAATCGCCTACACTTACTTAAATGAAAAAGAGGGTCAAGGCAAGGCAAGAAAAATCAATCATCATTTCAACCAAATGTAAATTCGTCACAAACTGATTTCAAAATAAAGGGGAATAAATCTGCTCGAAGTGCAACAGAATGGACAAGTATAGAGCTGCCATACATTTTGAGAAAAGAAATCAATAAGATAAATATGAAATTTTGCATTACCATGTTTAGTAGAAGAGTTAATATTACCAAGAATGAGGACGCTCGATTCCAAACATGAAAAGAAAATCAGATTAATCAAATCATCATTTCACATATGAAATTGTCGCGAGCTAAATCACAAAAAGAGAGCAATTCATAATTACTTCTGATTTGCATTCTAATTATAAGGCCTCGATATAAACTAACCAACATGAGATTAAGCATGCCAAATATGAACATGAGCAATAATCAAACTAATATGCAGATTAGTTTGAACCAAGGCCACAATTAGAAGATTGTCGATCATTCAAACAAATGAACAAGAAATTATCAACAAATTAACATGAATATCAAATTTAGTGATTTTGTAAAACAAATAAATAAATAAATTGAACCGAATGCATCTATGAAATTACACCTAGATGGATTTCATGAGAACTGGCCAAACAAGTGATGACCAGGTCGAGTGACCAGTGGTGGTGAGAGAAGAGATGAGGGGAGAGGGTTTCTGGTTGCATGCGATGGGGAGAAGGGAGGTCGTCGCCGGAAAAATGGAGAGGGAAAGAGGGAAGGATAGGGAAGTCCAGCTGCTGTTTGGTGGTTT
Source organism: Datura stramonium (assembly GCA_018107945.1). Classification (NCBI taxonomy): domain Eukaryota; kingdom Viridiplantae; phylum Streptophyta; class Magnoliopsida; order Solanales; family Solanaceae; genus Datura; species Datura stramonium. The sequence goes on along the minus strand of JACEIK010003749.1, from coordinate 42,895 downwards.
TTTCGGCGTCATGCAGTGGTGAGGAGATCCGGTGGGAGAGATGGGTATGAAGGAGAAGAGGTAGAGAGGGAGAAGTGGATGCTATGGTACGCCGGAAATAATGGTGGTCTGTCCGGCGGCGAGAGGTGTTCGTGGTGGCTGAAAATGGTGGGTTTTGTCTAAGGCCTTGGTCGAGGTCCGGCGGCGCTGAAAAACGAGGGAGAGAAAAGGAGGTGGCGACTGGTTTGGTTGTTGTTCGGTGAGGAAAAAGGAATGCTACTCGTGGTGAGGGAGAGAAACGATGAGGAAAAGAGAGGAGAAGAGGACGGCTGAGGTAGAAGTTGCTACTGTCATGCCGGCAGTGGTGTTGTTCACCCAGAAGACTACATGTGGCTGGCTTCCCATGACGGAGAAGGAAGAGGGTGCGGCGATGGGTGCATGCGGTGTCGACGCTGGCTGAAATCAGGAGGTGGGAGGGAGGTTAGAGCGAAGAAGAGAGGATAGTATGGCCTGAGTGGTGAGAGGGAGGGAAGAGGGAGGAGGTGGCAGCTTGCTTAGGAAGAGAGGGGAAAAAATGAAAGTGTATTAGGGTTTTGGGTATTGGGGGTGTATTGTGCTGGTGTTGTGGGGTTAATTAGGATCGGGAGACAAATTTAGAGATGGACTGATCAGATTTAAAGCATGAATTGGGTCGGGTTGGTGTCTTCTAAGGGTCGGTAGGATAAATGGGTAGAATTAATCAAATTGATTTGGTTTCTTAAATAATAATAATTGATCAAAAGTGGCTAAAATTGATATAAATTGAATAGAAAGTGGCCAGATTTGAAATAGGATTGAATAAATTGAATAGGAAATGGCTAATGAGAATTTAAATAAATTTGAAAAATTGAATTTAGCTGCTATTTAATTAATAAATATACTACATTTTGTAAATAATTTAATAAATAGATAATAAAATAGTTTTAAATTATAGGAAAATTATATAAATATTATTATTAATAAATAAATCCTAATTTTAAGAATACTTGTAAATATCATATAATTAGATTATTACATTTATAAATAATTTAATGACTAGAAAATAAAAATTAGTTATTAAATATTTAAAAACTATATTATTAACATAAATAATTTATAAATTGAGTAATTTACTAATCATAAAATTGTAAAATTTAGTAAATTATGTAATTTATTAAATAAATACAAATCAAGCATAAGGGTATATTAAAACGAAATACATTATATACGGCGCAATTATTTAATATCAAAACTGAAATTAATATAACATAAATGAAATATTTTTTCAATATTAGATAATAAATATATTATAAATATAAAAGTGCTTTGATTATTTGCGTAAAATAAACAAGTAAATATATACATATATAAGCAGCAATAAGTGTAGTCAAATTAAAATATCAATAGAATAAATCAAGATACATTTGAGGAGTGTGGTCCGACATGTCTGAGCCTTCTTGGGATTGCATTAGTTCTCCTAGATGGATTGAGTTAGCTGAACTGCACAATCGAGAGATTGTCCAGTAGTGCCTGATTGATGATATAGTTAACTTGTGTTATCTTTTGTATTGATTGGTGGTGTTATATTGTGGTTTGGAGCCTTATATGTCCCGGGTAGGTGGATTGCTAGGTTATGGGTTTGAGGTTTGCTTTTATCTTCTCTATCAACTATATATTATCTCTGAACCTTTATTCATTGTCGCATTTCATGCCTTGGTATTGGCGTACCAACACCCCAGTCGGGAGGCTACATTTATGCTTATGTCCCGACCGTTAGGTTGATCGAGGTCCTTGAAGTTAAGTTGAGTTCTAGACTCGGTGTGGTAAGCTCCATCTTATTCAGAGATACCTTTTGGTGATTTTGTGTACATATTGCTAGTTCGGGGTCTGTCCATTAGTATTAACTTGTTAAACTCTCTTTAGAGGCTCGTAGACGCATCTATTTGGTTGTAAATATTGTAGTAGGTCATGCAAGTCCTTGTATATTCCTTTTGCTCGAATTAGAGACTTCTTGAGGATGAACCCTCCTGAGTTCACGGATGTGTGGTCTTGACGACCCTAGTAGCATATACCTACTCGCCATGTTTTGTTGATTACTGTTCTCGGTCTGTTATTTTATGTCGAACAACGACAGTTCTGGCTTGTTGTGGTTAGTTTGGTGGCAAGGTGTGGTCGACCAAGTATGGCACAGGGTGCCAGTCGCGCCCCTCCGACCTTGGGATGTCATAGACTTGATATTAGAGCAATTCGTGTCCTAGGGAGTCTATGAGTCGTGTCTAGTAGAGTCTTGTTTATGTGTGCGTTGTGAAGTGTACTTATAGACAAGAGGCTATAGGGCATTTAGTATGGTTACTCTTTTTTTAATCAAATCATGCGCTAAGTCTGAAGTTGTAGGAGTCAGGTCTAGACTTACATTTGTTAAATTATGCAGGGATGCCTGTAACTCAGAGAATAGTTGCCGGACAGCAGCTATATATTGCAGCAGGTAAGGGTACTAGCAGGGTACACCCTATAGAGACATACCCGTCTAAGGCCCAAGATGAGGCCGAGATGTTCCAAGGGCTGCAACACCTCGAGCACATCCCCCAGTTGCGACAGATCAGGAGTTGAGGGTTGTAGTATAGTTGCTGGAAAAAGTGGTGGGGGGACAGCCAGAGGTTAGGGCACATCCAAGTGCAGGTTTTGGAGAACGTGTTGGGGGTTCTAGGACTAGAGAGTTCATAGCTTTGAATAGTTCTCTAGGACACAGGTAAATAAGGACCCACAGGACTTCGTGGATCAGTTGTATCGCATCTTTCGAGTTATGCCTCCTATTGAGGCTGTAGAGTTGGCGGCATTTAGATTGCGCGAGGTGGTGGTGTTAGGGTATGAAGGATAAGAGCGCTCGAGGGGTCGAGATGCACCACCGATCAAGTAGGCTGATTTTGCTGACGCATTTCTAGATCAGTATCTGCCTTTAGAGGTTCAGGATGATAGGGAGGATCAGTTTTTATGCTTGGAGAAGGGAGATATAAGCGTGCGAGGAATATGGACTTCTGTTTGATTCACTAGCCTGATATGCTCCTTCTTTTGTTAGCACCATGCGAGCCAAGATACATTTATATGTAAATGGGTTGCTTCCAGAATATGTGTAGTATTGTAGGGTCGCTGCTATGCAGACAGGTGCGAGCATAACACATATACAAGCATTGGCGCAAAGCTTGGAGGATGAAAATTTAAAGAGGCTAGAGCGGGAGTGGGATGAGAGTGAGCAACGAAAGAGAACTAGGCCTGCAAACTTCCAGAGTGGATCGTGGGGTGGCTCTAGGTCACGGTATCACGGGGAGCCATCTAGATATCTGACACCGGTAGCGTCAGGTGCAAAACCTAGTCATGGTACCCTAGTGGAGGTAGGATAGCGATAGTCTAGAGGGTCGACAATATTTTTTTGTAGAGTATGCGGTAGGAGGCACGCAGGTAGGTGCAGAAGGGGGTCAATTATTTGTTTTACTTGTGGCAGTGAGGGTCACAAGTTCATGGATTGTCCTGTTCGAGGGAAGAGTAACACAACATGACCGACCGGGTCTGCGGCAGGGTCATCTGCACCAGCAGGGACGAGTGGACCAGGGGTATAGTTGGGCCAAGGGCAAGGTAGAGGAGGAGCTGCCATGGCGGATTATGCTTATTCTCACCCACATATCTTCGCATTGGATAGCTAGCGGGTCACAGAGCCTCCAGTAGGCAACACGTTAGGTATATATATGGTATTATTGGTATTATTTGTGTTAGACCCTTATCTATGTAAGTGTGTGGGTTATTTGTGTCATATTGAATTCCCAGGCATGAATCATGTGTGTTGGCCCAATATTCGAGGATGAATGTTTCTAAAGGAGAAGGATGTAACACCCCGTATAGTTTAAGTAATAAACTTATACTTTTGAGGTAGGACTAAGAGAACTTAATAGGCTAAGAATGAATTGTTATGAGGTATTTGATTCACTCTATGATCGTATTTAAGATTGAACATCGATCAAGTTGTTGAGTGAAATTCGATAAAAGTTATCGCAAAATTTTCTTTTTGAGATTCTTTATGTAGGTTAAATGTCTCAAGGCTGGGGCTTGCAACCTATCAAATTGAAGGTCTATGAGTTTAGTTTCCAACGCATTAAACCATTCGTGAATCCAACTTTAGAATAGAGAGACATTCGCATTTTTGCGAGACTGTGCAAGCAGGTACGCCAAAAATAACTAAGGCGACAGAGGACTATTTAAGCCCCTTTGGTCGGTTGTTGGTCATCTAAATCCATTTTCCAGAAACTCACTTTGTAGGAAACCTATCTCAAGGTATTTTCATGGTGTTTTTTGGATTTTGGGGCTGGAAGTCATAAGTCCAAGTGATTTTGGTGTCGAGGAGTTGGATTCTTCAAGTAGATTGCGTCGTTGAGTTGTGTTTCCGGCTGTTTGGTGGCTGCTTGGTGTTTTTGGGTGGTAAGTTCTTGTTATTTGTTGGTTCTTAGTATTTTTAGGATTCTTAAGGAGTTTTTGGTGTTGGTAGGTTGTTATTTTAGATTTCTTAACACCGAATTCATAAAGAACTAGTTGACAAACTTTGTTTGTGTTGTTTCTCTTGTTGGATCTTTTAGCAGCGTGTTTGTGGTTTGTTTGCTGCTTTTAGGAAGTATCTTGGTGTACTTGGGGAATGAAAGGTCGGCTAGCTTGGGTTCATCGACGTCCAAGGTATGTGTAGGTCATTTCTTCCCTTTTTTGGCATGATTTCCATAGACTTGTGCTAGTGTTATTGTCGTGCATGTGGGCTGTCTCATGAAGCTTTGAATTCATGATAGTTGTACCCTTGGTTGAGCTACTAGTTATGTGGTGTTGTGTGTTGATAGTTGTCATAAGGTTGTGTTAGACTCGTGTGCCGATGGGCACGTCATCGAGTCGAGCAACCCTTAGAATTAGTTTGTGTCACGAGAGTCGGTTGACGCCATTGTGAGTCGATTAGGGATGTTTATGGCCTTTAATTGTGAACATTTATTGTGAATATTTTCGTTTATGATTGTATTTTCTGATTGAGGCTTTGGGGCTCGTGGGTACCCGACGCACGAGAGTGTCTCCGGCTGAGGGGGTGAGCCCAAAAGAGTGAACGACCTACAGGGTTGAGGATGACGTCCTCCCTAGTGTAAAATTAAGATATGATTCAAGAGTTGTCCGACATGTCTGATACTTCCTGGGATTGGTTGGTTCTCCCAGATGGATTGAGCTAGCTAACTACACAGCCGGGAGATGGTCCGAAAGTGCCTGATTGATGATATAGTTAACTCATGTTATCTTTGTATCGATTGGTGATGTTATATTATGGTTTGGAGCTTCCTATATGTCCCAAGTATTTGGGTTGCTAGGTTATGTTTTTGAGATTGTCGTTGTATCTTCTGTCAGCTATATATTATCACTGAACTCTTGTCTTATTGTCACTTTTCATGCTCGGTACATTATGTACTGACACCCTAGTCGGGCACTGCAGACTGTCAAGGTTGATCGAGTTCCCCGAAGTTGAGTTGAGTTCTAAATTGGTATGGTAAGTTTCAATTTGTTCGGAGATACCTTTTTGTGATTTTGTGTATATATTGGGTAGGTCAAGGCCCTATCCCAATTAGTATTACCTTGTTAAACTCTTTAGAGGCTTGTAGACAATATCTGTTGGGTTGTAAATATTGTAGTAGGTCATACAAGATCTTGTATATGCCTTTTGGTTGTGTGTGGTCTTGACGACCCCAGTAGCATAATACCTACTCGCCATGTTTTGTTGATTATTGTTGTCGGTATGTTATTTTATGCCAAACCTCATCAATTCTGGCTTGCTGTGGTTAGTTTGGTGCCAGGGGTGCTCAATCAGGTATGGCATGGGGTACCAGTCGCGCCCCTCCTGCCCTGGGATGTGACATAAACATCTATAGGTAAAGAAAAATCCCCAACTTTGGCATGAGAGTTAAAAAAGTCAAATTCAATTTGACCTATTTTGGCCTCAATCCATAAAACTAAACCTTTCCAAAGATATTGAAATTAATTCCAAGTGTTGGAACATATAAGCGAGTAAATAAAAGAAAAACGGGCACAAAGGATAAATCAAAATTCATTTTTACCAAAGGCATAAAAATACCCCATAGTATTTACAAAGCAAATCTAAAAGTGAGTTCAACGTTCTTTCAACTAGTCAGGTCTAAAGAAGTTAATCATTCTGGGGTTTCAGTTGTCGGATCTTGAGTGGTGAAATCCTCAATGGTCTTGATACAAGAGTCATGATGGTTGGGTGAACTGCTAGGGAGGAAGGTTCTAAAATATGTTCCTTGTCTTCCACTTCATCATCATCATTAGGCTCATGAGATCTGAACTTGGCATCGGACGAACTACCAGCATCTTTCGGAGGCAAGTGAGGCAAGTTGTCCCAAGACTTTTTTCCCAAAGCATAAGCTTTGGAAATTTGGTCATTTTTGTTCTTAATATTGACTTGATCATCCTCCAAAATCTTTCTTTCGATGTTCCTGATATAGTAGTTCTTCTCCTGCACGAACCGGTCTTTGACAACAATAAGTTTAACATTGATTTTATCATTAAGGGCATGCAACTCCATATTCTCACCTCTCACAACCGTAAGAGACTTTCCTAAATTATTTACAACATCAGCATGTAGTTGGGATTGGTCCCCGACTATGGTTAATATTACCTCCAAAGAAGCCTTCTCCTTAGCCTTAGATTGAAGCTTCCTCTGCAGAGTTCGAGTCTCTTCTTCCAACTTAGATTCCCTTTTCGCACAAATATTGAGGGTATCCAATTGAGTGGTCTACTTGCCCTTTTAGTCAACAAGTTCATAATGAAGTTTGTTGGATTCTTAGCAACATGCCTCTTTTTCATGATCCATTAGGGCAAGGTCATCTTTTAAGGCGGGGATGCATTTTTTCAGCAAGTCCCGCTCAGCCTCCAACTGTGGCATTTCATCAATAAACCTCCAAAGTCCCTTTGACTACAACATGTTATGTCACGCACTGACCCTGGGCATAGGCGATGGTTCATACAAGCTCAATCATATTGGGAAAACTATCGCGACCCTAGGAAAGCTCAACTGTGTTGGAAATATCATGATCCTGCCCAAGCTCGACCCTATCAGAGGAAATATCATACCACATAGGTCAACTTAATCTAGGTTCGACCTGCTGTTGGAACAACTCTCGTGCATTGAGTACTCGTGAAGCCTTGAGAGAATTCATAGTTAGTACATAACAACCAATGCATAAATACATAACACAAATATATACAGCAAATCAGCCCACAACAACAAAACAATATTCTACCGCCCAAACTTCTCAACCACGCAACCAAGTTTTGTATTCCACCGACCCACTGTTATGCTACAAACACTCTTATCTATACACCAACCCAAACTATACACTTGACTCCTAATTTCACCATAAAACAACAACCCAACAATGGAATGATAACCCGAATCAAAGGCTACAAAATAGCCAACATGCAAGATATATCGACGATACAAAATTCAATGAAAAATATGTTGAGAGATAGAAACAAGATTTAACATACCTTATAGTCGTTGAACAAGAACTTAGCAAAAATTCTACTTCTCGAGGCACCACAACGCTTCCACAAACAGCAGCTCAACCACACCGAACAAATCTATACTAAACGATAAGAAAACGACGTATAAAGACGTATATGGTAAGATTTCTATGAAAACGATTCTAAAAACTCCAAGACAAGAATCTAACGACTATCATGAGTCCATATCTATGATATCAAGATGGAAATCAAAGGGAAAGAGTACTTACCTAGCCAGCTCACATGAGATAGCCACCAAACCCAACGAAAAACACAATCCAAAAATCAAAACACGAGCCACATACGGAATCAACGATCTAACCTCAGAAATGGACTTGGATCATGAATTTAGGCTCAAAATCACCAAGAATACAGAGAAAACCATAGGAGAAGGTTTCCATCACTTCAAACTTCTGGAAAAATAATTTAGGAAATGTTCTAAAGCAAGCAAGCAAGCGCGCACACACTCATATAAGCTACACGTAAAAACTACTACTACGCAACCCGTGTCGCGACATGCCATTTTTCTACGCACTCTGGGCTTTTGGCCTATCGTCCGATGTTCGCACACGATCTCAATTTCCGACCTTTTCTCGACGTACACCACATAGTCATAAAACTAGACTTGTACGTCTGAAATCTAACGATAAAATCGATCTAAAAATGTACGAGGTATTGCAGGGATCTGCAGTCTCATTCCTTGGGATTTAGCTATATATAGTGATGGAGTTTTGTAAAAGGGCATCTGATTTTTTGGGAGGAAAAATAAGCATTATATTCATACTTTATGAGTTGGAGTTCCATTGTCATGAAATACATCAACTCAGAAACTTTTATTGTGACGTTGTCGGTCATCAATGCCAGGATTCTTGCCTCGTTTATTTATTTATGTTGTTATTCCATTCTTCAATCATATCATTGTATTTTTCATTTCATCGGAGCATATTAGTTTATCCTATTTGGTCATCTCATTCCACATGTCCATAAATCACGTATACAAATTTAATCTTCATGTCCATAAATTATGTAAACAAGTTTAATTGTAACAATTTAAAGGTAAATATAGATAAAAACAGGTTGGGGCACTGAGGTGGCATGCCATGTGGCGTCCATTTTTTCAAAATGTCAGTGTCATATGGCATTGAGTGAGTGTCCACCTAGACAACCCTAACAACGGAAGGGTATATTTGAACCATTTAGGTAACAATGACAGTATTCTTGTAGCGATGATATAACACATAGTAAATAAATAAATTTGACCTTTTTCCTATATTCTTTTTACGATGAAATTTTCTATTTATTTTTAATATAATTTATCCAGATTATATATACAGGGAACCCGACTTTAGTTTTTTAAAATTACGTTTATCCGGGAGATGCAACTGAAACAGAAATTTATGGTAGTATTTCTTGTCTTCTTTTTTTCCCCTACTTAAATATATAATAAAAGGTAAAATAATAATGGATAACCAACATCCAAACGAGCTGTTAGTTGCCCAAATTTGTTGTTGAAGTAATAATAATACTAATAACTTTATTTGTGCTCAGCTTGTCTACAAAGTAAATAACTTATTAAATCGGTCAAATTATAAAGGAGTAAAATATTTGTTAGTACGTCTATGAACAAGAACATTTTGCATGCCCTGCTATTTAAGGAATTGAAGGGGTCCCTCTTGCCATTCAAAGAAGCTGTTCTCATATTTCCTCCTCTCTCTCGCCTGGGTCTTTAATGGCATACGATCTCAGGAACAGGACGGAACCGCCTTACGCTACCCAATCGCCCATGTACGGCCGGCCGGCAACCACTGCTCCGCCAGTGAGCCAGAGCCAGAGCCATACCCGACCCCACCCGATGTACGGACAGGCCCCCGGTCAACCCTCCAACCTCTACCCTCGCGTCGGTAAACACTCCGGGCGTAATCCCTCTTTTCACCCCACCTCTTTATCATCGTCCACTAGTATGTCTTGCCTCTTTGATGCTTGTGTACTTGAGCCAATGGTACTGTTAAATGTTTTGATGGCTAATCATACTGGAGATATGACTATTGACCTGTTGAAATCTACTTTTGCAGCTGGAATCGGCATCAGAGTTGCTCTTAAACCAGAATATTGGATTACGCCTCCGGTATGAAACCTGTGATTCTTTTGTATTCGCTAAACCGCCTCTCATATTGACCTTTTGAGCATTTCATAGGGCGTACTTGATCTTTGAGTTCTTAATTGTTATGGTCAGAGGAAGTTTTTATATTTACCTTCAAAATTTTCTTGTTTAGTCATTACCGTATCTCAGGATTAGTGCGTGCACCATAACTATGTTAATTTAGCATATTTAGTGATTGACTGAGATAAGATTGCATAGCCTATTAATTAACTATATTTAAGTTAATGTAGAAGAAACATGTTATGCACATATTGATTTGGTGCATGCACCAGGTGGGAAGAAGTATTTTCCTTGCTCGTACCCATCCAATCTAGTTTGCGATCGCGATGTTGTTGGTTGATTGATTGATTGACAGTTCCTGCCGAGTTTGAAAAACATATATGGACCTGACAAAGTTTTTCTTTTTCATCTTTGGTTCTTATAGCCTCCATTGGTCCCACAAGTAGGAGACATTCCTCGAAGCACATTTCACTTTGATTTTGACCTTGAAAAGAAGATTTTAGCTGAAGCAGAAAATGAAAGCCAAAACTGGAGCAGGTTAGGTCTGGAAAATCTTCCATCCAGAGGGTCAGACCAAGCTTCTATGGTCAGTTCCATTTTATGATTGTGTTGATTTTAGTTTTAGTTTTATTTTAAGTTAAACAGGTGTATTTTCATGTGAACCTATGTGTGATCTGTAATTTGCTGCTCGTCAAGAAGAGTATATGTTGGGTCGTGAAGACTGATGTCCAAATTGAATATTCCACTAGTATATTATCTCTTTGTTTCCATTTTAATTGTTGTATGAAGTACTCATTACTAAGGAAAAAATATTGGAGAGGAAGTGCAGCTGTTTGTACTTTTTGTGTTGCAAACAGATGGAGGTGGTAACACCTTACTGTTGAGGTAGCTCGAGCATTGAGGTGGTATATCTATTTAATATCATTTTATCCCCAAAAGGGTGGTTTTACACTCCTCTAATATTAGAGGTACAAGTTCTGAAAATAATCAACTTTTAAGATGCAACTCTTTTTTTTTTTTTTTTTTTTTTGAGTAACAGGAATTAATTTTAGCTACTGTTTGCTTTGCTGATTCCTTATCTAAACTGAAAATGATATTTGGAGATTCAGCTGTTTGGAAGTCAGTTCGTTCAACCATCTTTGATCACAACAGTGGCGCAATTTCAGTCCCTGTTCAGTTGAACTCTTAGATATTCTAAGTGATGCCAAGGAAGCATTCCCGATAAAGAATTCATGGAGGACATAGATGAAGCTAAAGTAGATCATACATTGATCTACTTTACCTGATAAAGAAAGATCATACATTGATCTATTTCTGAAGATATCTTTTAAGAACTTTTTTCATTCTGTTTTACTTATCTGGAAAAAAGAAGTTTCCTCTATTTTGTTAGTTCAGTCTACTTGGGGACAATGACTGGCTAGTGTTAACTCCAGTTTATACTGTCTCTCTATGACCTGAATGACATGCAGTTGATCTTAACTTGGATACTGCGAAGAGATTGTTCCTTAACAACGTAGTCTATCATGCTTAGCTAAGTTGATTGGGTTTTATGATAATGCCCGTCATTTTTCAAGTTTCATGCTTCCTTTCTATGACACGTGCATGGAAAAAATGGTGGATCTGATTCCTCCTTTAGAAGTTTTCAAATCCTAATACTGCTTTTGAAAAAAAAAAAATAAGGTGCCTCAAAATGTGTCCATCCTATGACATGCTTTGGAGTATGTCGAGGACACATGAGTGATATGTTTGCGTGGCCAATAATCTGTTGTCAAGGGTACATCATGTGTTTTTTTTTTTGGCAACTGTGCTTTGAGATTTGCTTTTGCTAATACTCCCCCTCTAGGTATCAGATTACAGTGTGTTTTGCCATAAAGAAACTGATGTGTTTTCAACTTCCTTGCCTGTACATAACGCTGATTTGGCAGAGATTTATTTAGTGTTTTATTTAATTTGAATGTAGGCATCCTCTGGAGATCCTATTATGAACAAATACATTGCATTGGGTCTCAACAGAGAGGCTGTGCCTCTTGCAGTTGCAAATTATGGAGACAATCCAACCAAGGTATTTGTTGTCGGTGTTACATGATTCTTGTATTTTAGTTCTTTGCATGTTATTTCGGTTCTTGCATGCACTAGTATTTTTTTCTAGCTCCTCGTGCTCCATTGGACAAGCAGCAGTTTGGGTTGTAGTAATCAATTATTTTTGAGCTGTGCTTTTGGACTACCATTAAGAGGGCCTAATAGCTTGGTCAATTAGCTGATCTAAAGAAATCACTCCTATATCATTGATGATAATTTCTACTTATCATAGCCTGTACCAAATGGAAATGACCTAGTATTTGTTTATCAACAGTCTTACCTTATTGAACATACAAGTATTTTGAAACTATATAAGAAGAACAATAAATCAAGTTGCAGCCTTTTGCAGTCTGAAAATTTAGAAATTATTTATTGAAGCTATGGGTAATAGATAACTTTGATACTCCAAAAGTATATCATGTAATTTATCGGGGATGGCAGGGGCTGTAACAAACAGTGTTACTAATAATTTATGTTATAGCACTTGTCTAGTAAGTGGAACAATTCACCCTTGAAATTTTTCCAAACATTATTGCCATTTTAGAATGTGGAAAGATGATGTTCATAAACTTATTTTCAGGTCAAGGAATTTGCTGATGGGTATACTCGCTTGAAAGAAATGGGATTCTCATCAAATAGTGCTGCTGATGCGTTGCTAATGAATGACAATGACACAAACAAAGCAATCCCACATTTGCTAAACAATCCATCTTACTAGTGCCGGGAGATGTGATGCTACTATAAACCACCGCAATAATGATATTGTAAATGTGTTATAATGCTTTATTCGAACTTGTGCAGTTAGAGACCATCTTCTGATATCCTGGTTTGTAGTAAAAATAACTTTGGATATACTCAGTTTGGTGTTTAAAACAGGTAGTTAAAAAGTTGCCCGAGTACTTGCTATTGCTTCCTCCTTCGCCATTCTTGGTAACTTAAATTTCTTTGCTCTATGGAACACATTTATCTGCCAGTACCGTAGGAAACAATGTCTCAATTCTTATCTGCTCTTCAGATATTTTGTTCAAATTCCAGTAAACCAACCATTCTTCCCTTTAGATTTAAAGAAAAGAAAATTTGGGAATCCAATATCTCTCTATAGTAACTTTCAGGTCCAACCTAAAGCTGATTTTTCCGCTTGGATAGTGTATCTATTAGTTTTTGAATTAGTCAAATGATAGATTTTTTTAGTGGGAGTATGTCTTCCTCAATTTTGGACTTCAACTCATTTAAGTGCCTTGATTTTGCTAACAAAACACGCTGGCAATATTCCTGACCTCAATATCCCTATAACCTAAGGGAGAAAAGATAGCGAGATAACCCTGGTGAACCATAGCTTGCGAGTGCAATATATTTAGGAACAATGTTTGTGCTACCTTGATATCTATGGACGATGATTCAGGAATGAGTATTAATTCATTGGCTTTGCATAACTTATACACAGACAAGACATAAAAAAAAAGAAGGAATTGACATAAAGAAAGAATGGAGAGCAAAATAAATAGACAAAATGAGTGGAATCTATTCTCAAGTCATGTGACGATGAAATCATATATATTGTACAAGTTAAATCATGTTCTTTTAGTAGGGATGGCTACTTGTGCTAACCGTCGCTAATTCGATCAAGTCTTTTCTATTCTTTGATGACTAATCTGATAATGTGTATTAGATTCCATCCACCCACGGTAGGGAAATATCAATTGACTCTTATCTATAAATAAAAATATTTTGAATTCCTTCATAACGATTTATTTTATGTTTTCACCTAGACTGCAATTACGAGTGAATAACTTAAATGATCATTCAATTTTACCAAACTTCTTACTAAAATCATTTGTGTTTATTTTGTATCAACAAAATCACTTAACTTAATTTAATTTACCTATAAAGTTATTATAATCAAAAAAGAATAAAAAGATAATACATAAACCTTCCCTCTAAGTTCGATTTTGTAACACTTAATTCCTTTGTGATTACTCTTGCTTCACTTTTTACTTTTTTTTTCTTGTAATAATTTCTTAACCTAATTTTATTAATTTTATTAATGATTTAACTATTTTTTTTGGTGATGTATTCTTTTGTTTAAATAGTTTTGAAAATATCCTCTCTTTGTGTAGAAAAGGTATTATTATTCACCATTTTAATTTACAGGTTCAATATTTAGCTTCAAAAACTTGTGCTCTAGAAAAGTTAAAAATGTTTGGAACGGTATTGACCTAGCTAGGGATCTTGAAGCTATGGTCATGGAGAGGCAAGGCAACAAAAGCAAGGAATGAGTGATTTCTAAGTTTCGTCGTAAATCTAACTGGTTATTTCAAATTACGTAAATCAATTATTCAAATCGTACTCAAAGATAGGTCATTTTCCATTTTTATAGGAGTTTCTGTACCAGAAAAAAATGATATCTCCCATTATAGTCCCTCTGGGATGTAAAATATAAAATCTTCTTTTTGAGGGCAAAATGATAATTTAACCGAACTCGTAGGTTCGAGCCGTCATTTACGACTTATTGGGATTGGTTGGATTGATTTTCAAAGGTTCCAATAGGATCTTTTGAGAAACTAGTCATTTGAGTGGTTAAGAAGGGTTCCAACAATCAAAACCGGGCAAACGAGGTCGAAACTTTTATTTGATCTAAGAATGCCGTTCAAACCCTTTGTGTCTGTATAATCTCCGTAACCAATTTTTTATTTTTGATAAAAGATGCTGCCTTTGGTACTACTATTATTTTACACGATCCAGGAACTTCCATAAGGCTGGCATATTTGTAATGCAGAACTTTGGATGATTGTGTTGTAGCATTTGGTGCAATAATGGATCGTACTGCTGATTTTTTTGCTCTGGTCAAAGAAGAAGATGAAAAAGAGGCTCGTCGTTAATGGCCTGCGATTTGTTCAGCCAAGGGAGCTCGTCGTTATGTTAAGCACCTTAACTCTACTAAAAGTTGCTTTAGTATAGATCCAACTTCATACTAATAGTATAGTGCCAGATCAATTCTAGCATTTATATCTGTGCTTAGTATTTCCATATGCGTGCTGGCTGATTTTTAGCAGTAATGTCACTTGCGGATTGCATTATAAAGAGGGAGAATAGCACCAAAACAAATAGACTTCCTGATTTACCATTCACATTTTCAGTCAGGGGGTGTCAAAGTTGCCATTTTATATTTCCACTTCTGCGCCATGTTTATTCAAGTGCGACTGTGATTTTAATGGTACTAAAAATAAAGATGAGGTTCAGATTACAATCGGTTTCTATATCGTTAGAAGATGTTAGAAAAATGGCATGAGGGAAACTCGGCTTTGGCTTTTGGTAGCCCAGTTTCAGTGACCCTTGTGTTGGTTTGGAGGATAGCACATTAAGATACCTCTTTTTCAGTGTTCACTCAAGTGTTCCAGTATTATGAGGTCTCTTCTGAAGAAGTAATAAATTTCAGAAAGAGGAGTTGAGAGTTGAGACAGGATTCCAATAGACTGGGAATTGGGAAACAGATTAAGACCTCCCAATGCGATAGCTAGAGACAATCCCCACGTCCATGGACCGTCTGGGGAAAATTGTCCATGAAAAGACAAATTCCTCAAAACATTTTTATCTACAAGGTGTTGGTTGTCTCGCTGAACTTGACACTGATAAGTCCTATTGTATTCACCAGTCAAGCGGGCTACAGGATATCAAGCCCCAGAAGTTGCAGGGATACTATGGAAGTGTCCCAAGCATCTGATATCCGCTGTGTTTCCTTAAATTTCTCACTGGAAACTCACCTATACAGCTACAGGTACTGATAAGGTTGTCTACTTAGCAAGATGGGTGCATTCTGAAAGTTTTCAACTTTTGAGGATTCCTTGCATAGAGAAAGAGATAGTAGAGATGCGACAATAGGTGTCAATGACCTTGTAGCTTAATGCTGGAGAAGAGACATTAATAGTTTACTATAAGCTAATAGATAGACTAGAAGTAGAAGTCAATTTTGAAAAACAATGAAAAGGCAAAAGGGCAGAAACTTCCTAAGCTATCCCCCAAGTTTTTTTTGATATATACCACCAAACCGTCTCTTACTAACAATATTTGAAAGTTGCAACATGAACAAAAGTGCAGGTAAACAAAAAAAAAAAAGAAATAAAAGAAAAAGAGCTTGAAAATTTACATGAAGGCAACGAGCTATATAAATGAATAGGCCGGCATAAACAAGATTAAGCAAAACCAGCTGAACATGATGAAAAAATCAATTTAATTGGTCCAATTCTCAATAGAAAGATATCCTTTATACATATACAAGCTGATTCCTCCTTGGGAACGGTAAGGCGGACATTGCAGGCAGGCCAGCAGTTCATGCTGTCGGACAGCTACACTAAAAGTGAAACTCACTTTCGCACAATTCTTGTTCTCACACCCCCTGAGATTCAAAAGATTTCTCAAAACTTTAGAATCACGAAAAACCACTTAACTGAGGGCAGAAGAAAATGATCAAAATAAAACCTAGTACCGACTACAGTAAAAGTTAAGGGTACAGGAAGAATACAGAGAATGTCATAAGCTTGAGTAACACTGACCTTCAGTTTCCTCGAAGTCAATTTCTTTTACTAGTTCAGAAGTTGCATTGTACTCAAATCTGCAAGATGAAGACAAATAAATGTATGATCAATAAATAAGACAGTTTCCCCAATAATAAAACCTTCTCAGAAGAAGAAAACAAGCAAATTTTGCGAGGTAGAGGCCAGAGGGGGAGCAAAAGTGGCAGATAGTGCATCATAGGAATAATTAAAAAAAAAAAAACAACAACAAAAGAGCAACATCTATTAAAATGCTCCAAACACCCTTTTTCTTTCTATTTCCGATAGAAGCAATTTCAACCATCTTATCATCTACATACATATGCGCAAGATTAAGATTTTCGGGTCATGCACAGTTCGCATAGGGCTTTTGTCCGTCGAAAACTCATTATTCTAGATAGGCATGGAGATTAATTCGCTTTCATTGTAACACAAATGACAAAAGGGATCATATCAGCATTTTTCTCTATAACAATAATTAAAATCCTTAGTGCGGAAGCAAGACACAATAGTCACTAGTTTTTTTTTATATCAAAGTATTCATTAGTATATGTGCATGTCGTGAAATCAACACAAACTTTCTGACTTTAAATGTTTGGCCCCTTGATCATAGTCTCATGCGCAGTTCTTTAACAATACACACTAAGCTACTTCAACAATATCTGCAATGCATCCTTTTACAGCTGAAAACTTTTTGAAGTACAGATAAGCCAGACAGAAGAACAATTGGGAGTTCAAAGTCGATAAGAAAATGGCACTGCACTTACCTATTAGAGAGTAGCACCTCAAGTTCGTAGTCGGATTGACTCCTGGTAGTGTCTACTATGACAGTTACAATTTCTGTCTTCCGAGTACTGGCTATTAGTAGATCATATTCAGTTGGGATAATAATTGCTAAGAAATTATCACTTACTTCACTCAAACAGAGCTTTTCAACAGCTGCCAGGGAAATCCGCCTTTTAAGTGCATCAATGTCTGGGTCTACGATGTAAACGGCAAAATCAGTTATCAGAAGAATGCGGCGCTTCATCTTTCCTGTACTTGTGAACTTCAAAACTTTGTCCGCAAAGAGAACTTTCTTGTCACCTGCAAAAGAATATACAGATCAGCATAGATTTAGATATTAGTTCGAGAGATGAATCATAAAACATCCATAAGTAATCAACCACACCAAGGTGCTAAAAGGAAAGTACTAATATCAGCTACGGTTACAGTGTCTGCCTTACAGCTGAAACGAGCTGCTACAGTAATTGCATAGCGATCTAGACATACCAAGATCACTTGCTGCAAAAAGAGTGTTGAAGGATAGTTTTCAATTTCTCTTTGTCTGGATGAGGAATTGTAAGATGGTTCCTACTGAAAGTTATGAGCATTACTTTAGTTCTGCGTTTTACAACTGGATATATGTTTAAATGTCTCCAGCTTATGGTCGATATATTATGAACTTTCCTCTGAAAATTCTTCTCTAAATACAACTTCCACTAAAGACAATCATTTGACAACCATTCTAAAGCAATAAAACTCTAAATCAAGATGCAAATGGTTGTGATGTTAAAGGCAATAAAGGTTGTAAGAATTACTACAAAGCCCCATTAAACTAAAGTTTCCCTAAGTACTTTTTTAGATCATGCAAACAACTTGAGATGCCATTCAGCAGTGAGAGATGGCTCAACTCTAACATGGATATTCAAGAAAAGCAAGCATGGAAATGCGTACAAGAAACACAGTTAAAGACTCATAAACAAGGAGAATAGAAAGCCAAATTGCAAAGCAGCAAGTAATCACTTATTGCCAAATAATAGGTTTTAAAAGCTCAACAAGAAAGAAAAATGTATCACAAACATTGATGAAACAGAGAATATTTCCAGCTCTTTTTTGGATAAGAACAAAGCATATCCTCAACCTCAACTACAGTACCAAGTAAAACAGGGACTATTTGGTTGGAACTGCAAGCTACAAATAAAGATTTTCATGACGTGAATAAAGTGAGCTCAGAAGTTGTGGAAGATTCATTTAAGAGTTAACCCCAATGCAGTTCAATCCAGCCCATGATACAAACAAATACTAACATTTCATTTCTTACTATATTACCAAAAGATGGGAAAAGAGAAAAACATGACAGTGCAACTAAATGTCACTAAAGGGATGATCCAAGTACAGACGGAGGCATAGTTCAGAATTTTAGTCATTTAAAGTTACTGAGTTCTAAATTACTAATTTCCACATATTTAACGGATTTTTAGATGTAAATATATAGTTTAGATCAAAACTATTGGGTTCTGCTGAACCATAACCGAAGCGCTAGCTCCAACCTTGAGTACAGATTTACCCCAACAAAATGCAACTTAGAGCTTCTATAGCTTTCCTAATTTCTCAACCTCACACTATGTTTCACCCATAAAAGCTTTTGAAAAGCTGTCCAGAACATAAAACACGATGTTTAACTTAAAAAGAAAAGTTTTTAAACAGAACAAAAGAAAAAAGAATTAAAAAGAAAAAACTAGCAAATGTATTGTCCCAAATAAAATATCACTTATTTCCAAAATAATCGAAAAACCTTTAAATGTTATCATGTGGAGCCTCCTTTCAGTAACAAATATTTTTCTCGTTTACTTTTCACCTATTCCTCTTCCCTATTATTTTGTTCAAAAGTTTATTTGCAAACCCTTTCACCTTATGATATGTTTTTCAAACATGAAATTCATTATTTGCTTTTGTTGGTTTTTTACATTATTTTATGTTACAAACTTACTATTCGTCTATTACATGTAGCTTTAGAAATAGTTCAATGTTCTTAAAACTGAAATGCACAAGTGACAAGGTCCTTGGGCCTTGGAACAAAAACCAAAAAATGAAGCATACGCTTCTTTGAAGTAAAGGGCACAATTAGAGAAAATTAAATAGTGTAAATATGTATGGACTAACATTGGTGGTACAAAGTAAACCTCTTCTGTAGAAGCAGGTAAACCTAACCTTTAAGAATTTGTTCAAGTGGGGGACCTCTTATCTATCAATGGGAAGATCTCCATGTGTGTCTTAGATCCAGGGAAATCCTTGGAATAGGTTTCAGAATCCATTGGCTGTCTAGAAATCCGATTGTCAACTTGGATGTTTAATCCTTAATAGGCACTTTGAGGACCCACTGGCTTCATATCTCACTTAGATCAATTAACCAATTTGCAATTAAAACAACTTAAATTAAATATACAATTATGCCGACATTAATCCAACTCCTCAAAGTTGAGATTCAAGAAACCGACTGCTTTTCGTTAGGATCACCTTGCAGATAATTGTTTGAAGCACACATATCTCAGAGGTGCATGATTTCACCTATGAAGCAATAACCTCTCAGTTTGCATTCAATGAAGCAAATGCTTTTAATAACATTAAGAAATATCATGGACAAACACATATACGGCCCCTTAAACTTGCCTAAAAATCTCATTTAGACACTTGAACACAATCTCATCCCAATTGAACATAACACTATATACAATTTCATTTCTATTAGACACAAAAAGCTAACTTGGCATCAGGTTATGTTCTGTATAACATTTGGGTGCGTGAGTGTTGGCATATCTAGAATATAATGGTGATTTTTAAACCTAAAAGCTTTTATTTAAATCCTAATTAAACATAAAACAACAATTCTATTTTCGCAACCCCCACCCGCTCCTTCGGTTCCATTTTCTTCCCAAATAATGACCATTATAGGACTTGGTTCGTAGCTCATTTTCGTCGGTTCCTATAGTTTCCACGTGATGAATCTCTAGTAAGTAGTGAAATTTTTGAAATTCTATATTCAAAATTTTGGTCAATAATAGTTACATAGTTGGACGGAGAAAAAGTTGTTGGAGCTCAGCTGACAGCAAGGTTATGATATAAGTAGCTGTGCAATGACCTTTTCGGTGATTAAAATTTTTAGTGTTGCTCCCGCAAATAGTGAAAAAAAAAAAGGAAATAAAAGTGAAAGGGAAAACAGAGGGAAGGAGAGGGGCAACATCAATGGAGGTGGAGGACGAGAGAAGAAGAAAGGATGAAAAATGAAAGAACTTTACAATTGTTTTCTTCTATTGACAATGTTGTGGGCCCATTCTATATAAATTAAAGCACGATATGTGACATTTTTTTCCACGTCAGACGGTTAACAACACAAGTTTATTTTAAGTGTCACGTTCGAATGAGTTTTCAGCATGTTGTGTTCTGATAGAAATGAAATTGTACATAGTATTGTGTTCAATTGGGATGAAATTGCATTCACGTATCTAAATGGAATTTTCAGACAAGTTTAAGAGGTCGTATATGTGTTTGGCCAAATATCATTGCAATATTAAAAAAACATATAATGGGAATTTAATATGGAGGTCTAACTGATAGTCTTGCAAAGCAAAAGGTTGTAAATTTTAGTTTCCTATTTTTGCAAAAGCATCCAATCCAAAGACAGTTATTCGCTTTGTTTGAATTATGTGCCTTACTTTCTTTTTCAGTCTGTTTAAAACAAAGCCACTTTCTATAATTAATAATTCTTTAATTCCAGTATTTCAGATGGCATGATAAGACCAAAAGATTCAAAGATCATTTTGGTACATTACACACATTTTTAGTTTAAGATCACATGATTCAAAAGTCTTCCTTATTTTCTTAAACTATGTACTCAGTCAAACTAAGACGCATAACATGAAATAAACAAAGTATTTTCTAAATTTTCAATTTACGTCATCTACACAATGTTCTAAGTTAAACCTTTTTTTGAAGAGCTTCAGAATAAGCTATACAATTGACTACGGATTGTACTTTAAAGAGCTAGCCGACTCATATAGCAATTATGGTTGTTCTGGTACCTTTTAACCACAATACTAGAGATTAAAAATAAGTGTCTTCATCCTTTCTATTTTATATGTTACTTGTTGTTAAAAAATACACCTTATATTTGAAATTTTTTTAACTTTAAACTTTTAAGTTTACACCTAGGCGTTTGACCGTGCAATTTGGAGCTCAAATTTGAAGTTTTAATTTGAAATCAGTTTTTGTTTATAATATTTATATATAAAGTAGAGGTAAAGCCACCATATTAAGCGAAGTGACAGCATAAACAAAAGCCACATAGCAGCTATTAGGACAAAGAAGCAAAATATTAGGTCAATGTCAAAAAGAATTTTGAAAAGAAAGAGTACTTAATAATTGATATATTATTCTTCAAACAAATAGAATTAGTTCAAATACCAATTTCTAAGAAATTTGAATTGAAAGATAAAAGTATTTGAATCTATAACTTCATCTATATATAATTCCTATCTACTTTCCGTCGAAAGTTTAAATCATACGGAGAATATTCTCAGCTCCTAATGGTCCCAAATGATATATGAAGCCAAAACCAAAAATGTTAAGTTAAAATAAAATCAATATTTTAAATATAATAATAAGGATTAGTAGGCCTGGATATTACGCCAAGTAGTATATTGACAAATTCCCCATGACTGTAATTCAAAGTTTGTGTTATAAATAAAAGAGAAAGAAAATTAATCCCTAATTGCATAATACTAAAATAATAATTATAAAAAATAACAGTAGATTTTATAATAGACAATTATAAAAGAACTTCATTCTTTATTAGTATAACAAAATACTATGTTCCAGATTTCTTTCATTGATAAAAATAAGAACTGCAATATAGAATTGAAGGGAAGAAAAGAATAAGCAAAGGTTCAGATAAAATAGAAGGAATTTTATGTCTTCATTCTTTATTAGTATAACAAAATACTATGTTCCAGATTTCTTTCATTGATAAAAATAAGAACTGCAATATAGAATTGAAGGGAAGAAAAGAATAAGCAAAGGTTCAGATAAAATAGAAGAATTTTATGTCGAAAATAAAAGAGAAAAAAGATTAATTCAAATTGATCATATTAAAATAATAATATTTATTAAAAGAAGTAACAACAGGTTTTATACTAAAAATTAGTCAAAGGAATTATCTATTAAAATAAAATTAATATTTTAAATTTAATAATAAGAATTAGTAGGACTGGATATTAAAACAAGTGTAAAGCTAATGAAATCTTGAAATAGATAATTTCAAAATAGAAGTTAATGTCTCAAAAATTTATATTGATAACAAAAGAGCAGGAAAATTCAACTTTTTATTGTAATTAATACAAAAATAATTATGATAAATATAAATAGATTTAGAACAAAGTATTCAAAGGATTTACATATTTATTTTTAGATTGCTTCAGAATTGCAATTTAAGGTAAAATATGATGTTATTTGGATTATAGGTAAAATATTAAATGGTAAAAGCTAATTAAAATATAGATAGTTGGGGAAAAGAATGTATAAAGAGGAGAATAGATTTATAAATATAATTAGAATTTCAAATATAAATAATTTTGATAATTAAAATTAAAAGAATCAGTTTTTAATTTTTTAAAAAAACAAAAAAAACATTTGAGATAGTCAGTTATATGAAATTGGAAATTAAATTATGATTGAAATAAAAAGTGATAGAAAAAATATATTAAATTTGAATTTTAAAAAATTATAATTTGGAAAAATTATTTTGAAAAAATATAATTTAATTTAAGGTATGATATTATTTCAATGATAGACAAAATAACAAACAGGAAAAAATAATTAAAGTATCATAATAGGAAAAAGTAAAACGCGGGGACAAAGATAATGTGAGGATATTTATATTATTGATTAATTTTAAAAATAAAATAAGTAAATAATATGAAATATTACTGATAAATTTTGACAATTGAGAAATTGTGAACAAGAAAATAATTCAGGAATAAAAAGTCCCCTCTCCTTCGTTTCAATTTGTTTGTCATATTTTTCTTTTTAACTCTATTTTAAAGAATGTTTCTCTCCTTTTTTGACAACTTTTTATTTCTAACTTTCATGTGACATGTTTAAGAACCACAAGATTAAGGACATTTTGTGCGTACAACATATCTTTAGTACTAAAAAGATTCAAACGTCTTCTTTACTTTTTAAAACCGTGTCAAATCAAAAGCAGAGACAAATAAATTGAAACAAAAAGAGAATATTATATTAAAAGGAGTACAATGGACCGGAATATTAACATAAGTGATGAGCTAATATCGTAGTTCAAACCATCCTCAACTTCAATTTCAAATCTCAAATTCTCCTAAAAAGGATTTCAATTCCAAGTTTTTAATTTCAATTTTTTTAAAAATTTAAAACTTGATCCATGAAGTTATATTTTGCAAAAAGGAGATTCATAATTTTAATTTTTTGCAAAAGAAGACTTATGTTCAACGTGAAGAGATTGTTTATATCATGTGAAAAATTATATTAAAAAATAACTTTTTATTTTTTTTATTTTTTTTATTTTTTTTATTTTTTTTATTTTTTTTATTTTTTTTATTTTTTTTATTTTTTTTATTTTTTTTATTTTTTTTATTTTTTTTAAGATGACATGGATATATGTGATTTATTAGTGTAGTATCTTAGGATATTCCAATACCTTGGTTATGAACTATGATGGAAAAGTTTTGATAGTTTTTACAAATTGCGGAGGTTTTATGTTTATGAGATTAAGAACAACCTTTGAGATCAAAATTGCATGTTCAAATAAATTTCAACTTCAAATCAATCTTGCAAATCATGATTTGAAATCAATGTCAAACAGCCCTTAATATCATGTTCTTATAGCCATAATAATGTCAAGACATATTTAAGGCAGCGATTCAAAAGTATTTTTATCTCTGTCAAGTCAAACTTTGTCATATAAAATGAAACAAACAAGTATAACCAATAGATACTACAACAAAAGAAAAAAATCAGTATAGTCCCATAAATTGGAGTTTGAGAAAGATTGTGTAAAGCGATTTTATACGTATCTTGTCGAAAGATAGAGAGATTGTTTATGAAAAGACCCTCATTCATATCGGAGCGAGGTTTGGAAAAGAAAATACAGCAATAAGAAAACCATTTAAAAAAAGAAGAGAAATGAACAATATTGACAACAAATAATATGCAGTGAAGTAAAGGAAGCTGACAAATAATGATAAAATCAAAGAATAAGAGTAATAATAATGTTGGTAAGGAAACTAATAACGCTCGATTGCCTACTAATCTTCTATCCTAATTCTCGATCTCCAAATCCTCCTATCTAGGGTAATGTTGAAGGAGCCTTATATCCTATCTAATCACCTTTCCCTAGATGTTTCTTACGCCTAACTCTATCTTTCTTCTTACCCACCATAGTCAACCTCTCTCCTCTGGGTGGGGAATCAATGCATGTTCTCTTCACATGCCAACCATCTCAGACTCCTTCCCTCATCTTGTTCACTACAAAGGTCACTCTTACTTGTCTCAAATATCAACGTTCCTAACCCTATCTCTCCTTGTATGCATACATTCATCGGCATTCTCATTTCCACTACTCTCATTTTTTTTTTGAACGTGCAAGTTCTTGACTTATAACACTCCATTCATACAAAGCTAGAAATTAACCACCGCATTATAAACTTAACTTTTAGTGTTGAAGTTGCACTTTCTAAATGAGCTAATTTGACATATTGCAAAAAAAATGTAACATTGTTCCAATGCTATTACTATTAGGCGTCTGCATATTCAGTTTTAACCACAAAGCATCAAATCAAAAGTAAAACATGAATTTCAAACGCTAAAATTGTATAATCAAACGCATGACCAAGTAAATTGTATGAAGATCAATCAAGGAGCGTGCAAGGTATAAATAAAGAATGAGAAATTTAAAATATGGCTTGCACCACAGAATTACCTTGTTTTTCTAGAATCTTCATGAGATACGGTCGAGAAGGCACGTCAGGTAATCGCCGATGTAATCTCTCTATGAAACAAAGCTTTCTGCGGACCTTTACTCCCATGAAAGGATCTCGATTTTGATCTTCCGTGACCTTTACTCCCACGAAAGTTACCGATTTTGATCCTCCGTGACATTGCTATCCGTGGGCTTCAGCTTCAAACTTTCAGCATTTTCGTCGTCGTGAGCGACCCGTTCGTTATCGTCAAGGACCGGCGGGGTTTCGGTTTCGGTTTCGGTTTGGGTTTGGATTTGGACTTGGGCTTGGACCGGTAACTGGACTTTCCTATTTGATTGGAATAGGCCATCGCCGCCGACAGAAGGAAGAGGGTGGCGAAAAGTGCCGATCTCAAAAGATGTTGGTTGGTGGAAGCAAACGGGTTGTGTTGACTGTTACATAACCTGGATTCCTAGCGCAACACCCAATTTCCCATTTCAATATTCCTCATTTGTTTTCATTTCAGGGGAAATGCATAAAATTCCCCAAAACTTGTCTCCTTAACTTGATTTAGTATTTTAATTTTACTGATATTTATTTACCTCCTAATCTAATCAAATGTGAATTAATATCATCTTAATAAGTGACATGGATAAAAAAATATTTTTAATTTTAAAAAAACAAAAAAAACATTTGAGATAGTCAGTTATATGAAATTGGAAATTAAATTATGATTGAAATAAATTAAACTTTTTATTTTTTTTATTTTTTTTAGATTGTTTTAATTTGTTTATCTTTGAGCCGAGGGTATATCGAAAATAACTTTTCTATTTCTTCTTCTTTCCAGCCTTTTATTCAAGATCAAATCAAATTTCGCTATTTTTCTCATCTTCCATGTCATTTTGTTCTTTCTTTTTGTTTCTTTAAAAAGTTAAATTACTTGATGAGTTTAATATTGTAACATAATAATTAAAAAAAATTATTTTGAAACCCAGTTATATGTGGGTTTTAGTTGATCGAAAAAGTTATTTTTGGAAAAATGCATAAAATCCCCCGCAAACTTGTCCACAAAACTTAGTTTAATCAATTAACTACGACGTTTATTCACATTTTTCAGAACAATCCTAGATTCATGCATAGAAGTGTTATACACGCGCGACATGTGTATAACACCATTGTCAAATTAATCTAATTCTTATAAATTTTATCGAATAAGTAAAAGTTCATAGCAAAAATAATGTACTATCATAAAATTATTTTAAAATACATCGTTTGATGATTGAACTTTAATTCAATAAAAAGAAAAATGAACATAAATTGTAATGAGCTACTCTTTAATATGTCATTAAACATAGTACGAGACCGTCTTTTCGCATTAAGCATGTATTTCTAGATCGAGATGATAGGAAATGCAGACATTATAGTTATTTTGAGCCGTTTGTTAGTATATATAAAAATGTGTGATTTTTAAAAAAAAATATAAAGCTTTGTAGGTCAAATTTTGTATTTTAGAAAGTCCGTTTCATGATTTGAAATTTCGAATCAAGATTTTTGAGAATTTGGGATTTCATCTCATAATTCGCATGTCAACGGCGATTTCGTCTCATGATTTCAAATCGTGAGATGGAATTTTTCAAATACAAAAATAAATGTTATCATTTGAAGTTTGAAATTTAAAATTATATATATATAAAATTTATGATTAAAAATTATTTGTGTTTATTTAATATATTGAGTATATTATTATTGTATTATAAGTTTTAATATTAAAACTGTCATTTTTATTGAGATGATTTTTTTCCTTTATAAATTTTATTCTAACATCTAAATATGAAATATAAATTAGGGCTACTAACTTTTTAAGTTAGAAAAAAAGCTTTAAAATCTAATTTATTTCTACATGACAATTTTCTTTCACATATATTTTTAGTTATTACCCATCCTCATCTAGATTAATATTAATTTTTAAAAATTTAAATTAATAATCAAACAATTCCATATGCATAATTAACTTGTAATCCTTTTTAATATTTTTTTAAAACTTTCAATTAAATATAAAATTAACAACGCCCAATCTTTAAAATATATGCTGCAATCTATTCCAAAAATAAATATACTTAATTCAAATAGAAAATTAACACATATTACATGGGTAAGTAATAACATTGAGTGATAATATATCTTTCTACAACATAAACTATATTCACAAAAAAAAATATTTTCTCTTTCGAAAAATAACTAATCATAGCATATTAAATTATATTTTATTTATATTATTAGCTTAAATTTTTAATATTTCAATATTAAAATTATTACTTTTTGAGGTCATTTTAATTTTTTCTTTTTTATAAGTTTATTCTAACATCTACACATTTAATGTAAATTAAGGGTGTCTAAGTAATTCTTTAACAATTTAAGTTAGGGAAAAGGAGAACATTAAATTTAATTTTTATATAATAAATTTCTTTTTACAAATAATATTTATAATTATTACCTGCACTCATCTATATTAATATTATTTTTAAAAGACCTATAAGATTATTAGTCTCACCTTAGTTCTTCTTTATATTAAAAATAATTTTATCTTTAAATTAAATAAAAACTTATATGCCCAATTTTAAAAATGTATACTCAAAATTAATTAAGACACACTCAATTCAAATAGAAAATAAATACAAATTACTTACATAACATGTATTAATAATTCTAGTTATATGTTTCTACACATAAATTATATTGAATTCTATTGTCATAAATACTTGCAAAGAAAACATAATTTCTTGGCATTACTCTAATTCTTTCTTCTTTTGAGATAAAAAATAACGTAGTAAGTCATTGAAATAACGACTTAGTTGATACCAAAAGTATAGAATTATTAATCCCTTAATGCATTTTTATTCGGGTTTTTATGTTAATTTGATGCATTTCAAGTGTGTTGAACTTAGATGTCAAATTGAAACAAAAGTGACAAAAGTTGGATAAGGAAGAACAAACGGCGGGAAAGGAAATTAGTCTATTCTCGGGCCGCAAAAGAAAATTTTCACCTAAGTGACAAAAAAAATCATAAAATGAAGGGTGCATTTCGTGGTCTCATTCAGTCCCATTCGAACTCCACGAGATCGATCAATCGCACCAAAAGCGAAAAAAATTCCAAAGTCTACTCTACGGACTCCTAAAGCCATCTGCAGACTACATTCCAATTTTGCGGATCACATTCCAAATATGAGTCCCTAAAGTGAAGTCGCGAATTTGATAAAGACCTAATGCATAAGTTGAAGACCCACTCTACGGTCCCATATCTAGCAGTGCGGACATGATTAGTTCTCCAATCCCGTGCAGCGCCAGAGTGGGATTTGTTGGCCATTTATAATTTCGATTTCGATTCTTGTAGCCTTTAAAAGACATTTCTAGGATTTTGTGAACATATCATTAACTATCGGAAACATCATATCATTATTCGAGAATTTTATCGTGTCTTTGTCAAAGTACCCATCGTTGACAAGATTTGAGTTGTAAATTCTTAAGTATCGTAATTTCCATTATTTCTTAGAAGACTTTTGGATAATAATATCTAATTCATTGCAAGTATTAATGTCTTTTTTCATCTCATTTCTCTTTAACTCTTTTACTTTAATACGAGTAGTTAAAATCACCTAGCTAGGGTTGTGGAACCAAATGTGAGAAATTATAGTTGGAATCTAATATAATTTGCTTAGTGTGTAAAAAATGAATTCTTGTGTTTTATTGATTGATTTTAATTGTTACAAATATTAAAGTAAACTTTTATTCTTAACTTGCTTGGCAAAGTTTATATTAGGAAAGGAATAAAAAACGGGAATTTAGGGCGTTTAGCAGGCTTTCATAAGGGATGATCAGCCATAACTATTGATAAAGATTTGTTAATGAACATTCAAGCGTCGGAAAGACTTCAAATGGTATTCTTCTAATTGAGTCGAATGACTTTAGAAGAACCTGACTACAGTAGTTATATTCATGTATTCATGCTAGCAAATTTTATTAATAGACTCAATTACATTACTCCCTGCTGGAAGCACAACCTAGCCTACTTTTATTATAGAATTCTACTACGAAATCAATTTTCTTGTTTTAAATAAATAAATTATTCTTTTTCCTTTCATAAACTTAGATTATAAGTTGGACTTACACTAGCGATGCAAATTTCTCGCTTTATTCTTAATGCGATTCGATCCCAACTTTGTTGGGTTATATAGCTGATCAACATTTGCTTATTCATTTAAAGGTGTAATTTGGGGCGATATCAAATTAGAGCGCCCGTTAATCGAGAGAATATGATTTATAAGAAATTGCAAACTAGTGTAAATTCAACTTGTAGTCTTTGTTTCTTATATACTTTCTTTTGTTGTTTGTGATGATAGGTGAGATTGCAGGACATAGGGTAGGTTATGAGAAATTGGCCAAAATTAATTTCACCCGATGTCATCCAGTCCTCGCTTCTCCGAAGAAAATGCTAACTTTCATGTAAATGAACGGTGCTCCACTTCATATTTTGAAGATACATTAGGAAGTCTCCTGAAGATCCAAATAGGCATTTGAAGAACTTTGTGGAGTATGCTTGACCTATACACTTGCGAACATCTCTAGTGAAGCAATGAAGTTGCGAGTTTTCCCCTTCTCACGAAGCCCTTTTGGTTAGGAGATGTTACACCAGTAAAATTTCCGACACCTGGATAACCCTCGGCATGTTGGTTAAGAGTTTTTAGAATTCCATACATGCTAGAAAAGGCCAGGGGAAGAATCGGACAAGCGCCAAGTCGGCGCGTCGCAAACAAATGTGACTTATAAATCGCATTCCAAGAATGCGACATAGTCCCAATTATATAAGCCCCTCCCAGTGATGGCAACGTGTCACGGGAGGGAGAAGTTGGCTCCGTGACACGTTGTACTGTCCGAATACAGTATATAAAGCCTCCAACTTCGGTTGTTTCATTAAACGATAATTTCCCGAGTGAAGTCGCGAAAAAATAGAGGTTTGTAGGTTGTTGATAATTATCGCTCGATTACGCCATCAAACGCGGTCCAAAATTCAAAATTAACCTCGGATCACGAGATATTTAGCGGCGGGAGCATTCCTGGATTTAGTTTTGCGAAATTCGGTGACAAATCGTCGAGCTAGGACTAAGGTAAGTGGAATTGCTCAAATTAGTGTCGATATTGCTCCCCAGCCTTAAAGTGAGTATTTCTCCCTTCCGGACTTTCGAGAAATAGCAAGTTTTTGACCGTCTTTCGATAAGCCAAAGTTTGGGCTATAAATATATCGAAAGTGACGTTTCTTTAGAATGTCTTGGTGTATTTATTCCTAATTGGCATATATGTGAATGCGGTTGGGAGAAATAGGCCACAGATCTTGTAGAGCCGTCGATAATCGGATAACTTGAGGTTAAAGTATGCAAAGCCGGTTTCTTCGGCAAGTTAGTAACTTGAGCCTAGTATAACATAGTAAACTCCGTAGAATTCCCAGTTGAATATTGAGTATTGAACAAGTTCGGTAAATTTGGTTTGCGTTGTTGTCGTACTGAGTCAGTTACATTGGCAGCCAAATGGCGGATTAGCATACCCAGGGCTTCAGTATAGCCCGGTATGTGATTAGCAAGCATGTTTTAGAATAATATGACATATATTGAGAATAAAAGTTAGTAAGTAAAATCGAACTGAGAGAGAAAGTATCTTGGCTATAGATTAGCATACAGAGGCAGGTAGTATCTTGGCTTCTGAGGATTAGCCATACGAGCAGATGACTATCTTGGCTCTGAATTAGCATGTAGTTAGATAAAGATCACGGAACTTCGGATTATAAACGGTATAAGAATCGAGTTTGACATAGAAAGAATCGAATAAGAAATCGGATTACAGATAGTATTTTCGGTTTAAACATGCTTGCTATATATGTGTATTGTTGTGAGACTTGGGGTGTGTCGTGAGGAACCCTTTGACGTCCTCGCCGCCCCAGGTTAGTGCTTGTGTCGCCTGAGAGGGTGGGTTTCGTCACTCCAAGGAGAGTGGCATGCATTCTGATTTGGACGAAGATGGGATGAAGCTTTCCCATGCTCCGGGCGTCGGCATTACGGTGCAGATAGCAGCCTGTTGTGTAGCGCTTGAGAGCAGGGAATCGAGGTGATTCTGATTACGAGATACGGTATAGGAGTCCCTTCGGACTCAGGACAGGTCTGTTATATCGGAGAATGGCCCGAGCCGGAGACCCGGGGGCGGCGAGAGGTCTTTGCGTAGTTGCGAGATGAGTGGGTAGTGACTTATTTTGAAATTTGGTTTTGACCGGGTAGGGGTCTGTAGATTGTTTGCTTGCTTGGGCGCCATCGGCTTATGGGGGTTCGTATTGGCTCTTGCTTGCTTTATATATATGTATTTATGTGCTATATACTTGCTAATAGGTATTGAGACATTTGCGTCTACAAGTCACCCCGCTCACTTGCCTATCACGGCCACGAGAAAGAAACGGTCGAGTTCATGCTCCCGGTCACTTGATTCGGTTATCTCTGTATTCGAGAATTTCTAGTTATGTTATTTGTATTCGGTTGTATTCGGTGCTTTGCATACTCGTACAGCTTGATGCCGCGCCCGTGGCTGTTTGCATTACTTGCACACCCACGTACTCATGAAGCCGAGTGATCCACCGTGATTGACGGTATAGAGTCATCGGCTCACACATCAGGAGCGTATTCGGAGGTGTAGTTATTTTCTTTTGTTGTACGGTATGGGTAGGTCGAGGGCCACGTCGATCATTTTTATCGGTACTCATAGAGGCTTGCGGTGTATATACATCTCCTTGTGAATTCGATTGAGGCGAGTCGTGTGGGGTGTGCATTTGTTTAGTTGTTTAATATTACGGTTGTGTGGGTCGTGTGGGGCCCATGATCGTCAGTAGTGTTTGACCTTGCGGGTCACGTAGATATACGATATTTCTTATGTTGAGTCACAAATGACTAGATAGCATGGTGGCCTTGTCGGCCCGCATAGGTTCTCATTTATAAGTATGTCTAAGTTGTTGTCATTACGTTACGGGTGCTTCATAGGCCTAGTCGGCGGAGGCTGTATTCTGGCGTTATATAGCCCATTGTTTCAGAAGTGCGAATGGGCGGGCACCGAGATGTGGCAGGCTCACCGAATGTGAGTCCAGCAGGTCCTACTAGGGCACAGGAGTGCAGTCCATACCCCGAGGGCGTGACGAGGAGACTTGCCCAAGAATTAATGAAAACACGAGTAGGAGCTATTGAAGCATTTCTCGAAAGACTTTGTCATGGCTGAATCCTGATCTACAAAGGCGACATGGGACCTAGAACCATGGATAGCTCCAAAGCCTATGGTACAAGCATGATATAAACATAAGCTAACAAAGCGAGCGAAGCCAAGCTGAAATATCTTGTAAATTACGAAATGATGATAAATGTTCCTAACTAAAACAACATCGAACCCGGCAAGTTGAATATCGACTATCTATGTCTTAGAAGCCTCTAAGACTAATGGTGAAGGAACATGTTCCCAACTAGCTCTATATAAACTAAGACTGAAATAGCCCACGAGAAAAAATATGAGAAATAAAAACTCCCGTCCCTCGAATGAGGACTCTTGACGGATAGTTGAGGCGAACAGAGCGTGGCACGTGTCTAGGCTCATGGGCGGAGTAAATCCTGACCTATATCATGAGACGATATAGAATAAATTACGCGGTTAGTACTTTGAATGTGCGAGTATATGGGCTAAGTAAAACATAAGAGAAAAAGGGGAGCATGTCGAAGCGTAATCATGATATAGTAATAAAATGTCTGAGATAACATACTAGTACAATGAACCAAAGTTTAAATCATAGATATGGGTGAACATGTTTGAAATCATAACATAAGTTTTTATCTTTGAAACTAAGGGCTATGTACAAATACTGTAAGAAGTATACATAGTAAAAATCATGGCTGATTAAAGGAGTGGGGAGATTCTCATAAGCGACATACTCCAAGTGAACATCATGGAGCTGACATGTAACCTAGATGCGGAGGATGTCCATAACTTACCAAGGATAAGAACCATGAAGCGCCAAATTCCTCATGATCCAATTCGGGCAAGGAGACACTCTCAATTGGCGAGGACCACTTTGGCCTACGGTGGCACGTAGTTTTAGAATTTAGATTATCTAAACCCACATGTACACTCGATGTTAAATAATACTCTGAAAATATATATAGGTGCTCCTTAATTATATTTTGAAATCGGAAGTAGGTTTTGCATAGACTAGTTTAAAAATCATCTTTGAATTTCGGGTGCGGAACTAGTGCTGCAAGGCGGGGGCGTGCGAAGTCATGATATCATAATATTGAAGGTCATTTGAAATATATTTATTTTGAGCAAATCATGCTAAGTTTTGAGTAAGAGGGTATATAAGAGTTTTCAAAGAATTCAACCCTGTAATTGTATAATGCATATAGAATCATGAAGAAACATATCACAAGAGAATTTAGAATTTTTGCATAAGAGAGTTTTAGCCCAAGAAATCATGGATTCATATAATCATACTAAAATCATAGTTTAAGAAGCAGTTTTAGGCATAAGGAAAGAAAACCGCACTCCATAAACCCCTTTGTACTAGGAACTTGACAATTTTTGCCTATTGCTTGAGACCTAAAAATTATGAGAAAGAGAACCCTAGGTGTTCTTGAGAGCTTGAGGTGCATAGAATTTCCTTTAATTATCATTGTTATGAGACGGAGTGGGGAAATAGTCTATTAAAACCCTTTAATAAAATCCAAAACAACCTGCTTTAGGAATTAAAACATAGAAAGTTACGAAACTATCCCTAGGAAATCGTATTGAAAGCGTAGTCCCGGTACTAACGGGTCATGCCATGAGTTGTTGGATCAATCCACCACTCATGATGTCCGTTCGTGGTCTTGAAGCCAGCTTGAACACTTTCTGAACTCCACTCAGTGGGCTGAGTGAATAGTTAGTCCCCGTCTCTGACTTCATGTAGTTCTGCTCGCGATCACGAAACCATTTTGAATATTTTATGAATCTCGTACCACGGCAAGACAGGATGATTTGTTTCTTGACGACTCATGACCTGCTCTCGTGGTCCCCAAGAGGAAAAATGTGAGAAGTTGAGAACTTTGGCTAGATTTCTCAAGATGAGCCCTTTAGCAGTCGTTGTGTTATCCCACATTCGTCACTTGAATCATAGTGGCCCAGGCTCAAGGGGACAATACCCGGCCTACCACAGTCATCTCATGACTCGTGGTCTTACCCGCGACCTTCAGTGGTGTGAGTGGGTTCTATGGGAAATTTCAATTTTTCTACTAATTTCTACTTTATGTCTAGGATTTGATTTTAGAAATTTTTGGGGTGTTACATTTCTCCTCATGAGATCATTCATCCTCAAATGGAGGCGAAACTACAACGCTTTAGGGAAAGGATTACTAATCCCAAGCGATTCACGATATTGGAATAACTAACATGATAGTGATCTAGCGAGAGTGAAAACTTACACAGATTCATGGACATGCGTGCATACTAAGAGTTTTAGAGGAACCGATAGGACATGAAAATAATAGGAATACTACAGAGGAGAAGCATTACCCCTGTAAAGATGATGCTGAACTAGGAGGAAAAGATGGAGATTACTTGGCCGTCATATTTGCCCGACCCTAAGTAGCTCCTTAACCGGTGATTTCTCCATAAAACTTTCAACGACAACTTCCTTGTTCCTCAAACTTATGGACTAGATGGTCAAGAATCTCCCAGGACCTCTTAATAAGAGAGACTATCGCCAGCTAACTTAACTACAGGTGACTAGAGTCGAATCGCCCGTGCGCATTTTGTGAGGACACGCTGAAAGACCGGAGTACCTTAGATGCTAACACGTAGGCAACTCCAACTCTTGGCCACATTGCCAATCGCCTCGAGAATTTTTGTAAGGACCACGACAAGCTAGGGGCTAAGTTTTCCGCGTTGCAATTCTCATCACGCACTTCATAGGCGAAACCTTGAAATACCCGCTCATGACACCAAATTCAAGCTCTCTCCTCCTCGCATTTGCATAGGATTTCGACAGGCTCGAGCGATTTTCTAACCTCATTAGCTGAACCTTCTCCATTCCTTTATGAATCGAATATGGACCAATCAAGGAAGCCTCATCTACCTTAAACCATCCAATAGGTGATCTGCGTCTCTCACTTAGTAAGCGCCTCGAAAAACCATCATTGCTAAAATTAAGGCTTTTGTTGTAGGGAGCTCTATGAGAGGTAAGTGATCATCATTGCCTTTGAAAGCGCGATCTAAAAGCCCTCCTTCATCCTAATATCTAAATGATACTTGCTCTACCTAACCATCTATCTACGAGGTGGAAAGCGTGTTGAGATTTACACAGTGGGACCATACGGAAGGACTTTCAAAAAATGAGATGTGAATTGAGTATCCCTCTCTAAATGATGGACAAGGGATGCCGTGCAACCTAACTAATTCCTGATACTAAAGTCTAGCATAGTCCTCCGCTAAATGCAGTAGTCTGGCGGCAAGTGGGGCGGCTTAGTTATCAATCCACTATCCCACCCATATAGAAACATGCTATTGTGACGGCGTGCAGGGGGCAACCCTATAATAAAGTCCATGTTTATCACTTCCCCACTTCCAGAAGAATGCTGATATCTTGAGTTATACCTCCCGGTCTCTAGTGCTTTGCCTTAACTTATTGGGGAGTTTGGGCACTTAGCCAAAAATTCTACCATATCCCTCTTCATACTAATTCCACCAATAAACTTTCATGAATCACGGTACATCTTGGTGGCACACGGGTGAATAGAATATCGAGGGTTGTGAGCCTCTCCCGGCATCCGGCTGACAAGTCACCCACATCCGAAACACACAACTGTCTTTGAAATCGAAGCACGCCCATCTCCCTCTTGGGAGAATACCTCCACATACCTTATTGTGGACAACTTTCTTCAAGTCTAGCATAATAGGATCATCATCTTGTTTTGCCTTAACCTCCGCCACCAAGAAAATTCTAAATAATTTTGAATAGTGACACCACCATCTGCCGAGTCCGCAAAGGTGAACCCTTAAACGAGCAAGCATGGACATCTCTGGCAAATCGCTTCTTTCCTTTCTTCAGCATGAGACATACTACCCATGGATATTTTGCTAAGGGCATCAATCACAACATTGGCTACAGGATGGTACATAACACCCTGTCATACGTACTAGAGGCTCTTGTGGTCAGAGTGAATACATCAACATGTACATCCATACAAATAGTATCTCCAAATCCTTAAAAAGGCGAAAACTACCGGCTGCTAGTTGAGTCATGGGTTGGATAATTCTTCTTATGGACCTTAAGGCATGCGGAAGCATAAGCTATCACCTTACCATTACGCATTAACACGCACCCAAGGTCAACTACGCGTAGGCAACACAATATTTATGAAACCATTTGAGCCCTCACGGTAGGGTCCAGCTAGAGATGAAAGTAGAGTCTTTAACTCTAAAGCTCTTCACAAGCATCGGATGATTGAAACTTGACCTTCTTTTGAGTCAATCAAGTTAAAGGAGAAGCTATAGACCAAAAACCCTTCTAAAAACCTCTTGTATTAACCGGCTAAACCCAAAAAGCTTCGTGTACGAGGAGTGATAGGTCAGGATAGTTCTTGCGCTTTCCTATCTTTCAATTATTACTGAACCTCCTTTAGATATGACATGTCCAAAGAAATGCTTGAATTCAACAAAACTTACACACTTGCGGGCAGAAAATAGTTGTGAACTTAAGAAGTTTGCGGCACGATTCTCAAATATTCGACATCTTCCTCCTCGCTCAGAAATTGTATATAAGGTTATCGTTTATGAAGGCAGTCTTGTTTGACCCTGTTCATCAAATCCATAAAAACTACATGAGCATTCGTTAGTCCAAAATACATAACTATAAATTTATAGTGATCATGCGAGTCTTGAAGGCTATTTTGAATGTCACATTCTCGACTTGGAGGCGATGATAGCCGGATCGGGTCTATCTTTGGCTAACCTTGCGGCAGGTCAAACAATTCATTAATCTTGGGAATGGGATAATTATTCTTGATCATGACTTTGTTCATTGATGTTAGTCGATGCATTCTGAGGGAACCGTCTTTCTTACTCACGAAGAGGACTAGAGCACCCTATGGAGAAATACTAGGCTTGATAAAGCCATATCTAGAATGTCCTAGCTGTTCTTTAGATCGCTTAGCTCGGTTGGAGATATTTTGTAGAGGAGGAATGGATATTGGGCGTATCACGGAAGAAGGTCTATCCCAAAGTCGATCTCCCGCTCGGGAGGGATTCGAGGAAGATCACTCTAGGAATATTTCTAAGAATTCTACGAATGGCCAGGGCCCACTGACTAAAGAGTTGGAGCTTCAAACTTAGAATCATGCACAAAGACTAAATGATAAGTACGGCCCTTGGAAATCATCTTTCTAACCTTAAGGTATGAGACAAAATGGAAGCCTATGAATTGTGGAACTACCCTTTAATTCTAAAGCTGGTTCACTCGAGAAATCAAAATTTTATTACTGCGGATTACGCAATGGGCGAGGCATAACGGGAATACAACTAATCTATGCCAAGGATGACATTAAAATTGGTCATTTCTTATTATACTCCATTAGTTTTTATACGTGTGAACAAGTGTACATATGTTGAGTTTTAGAGTACGACGCACATAGAAAAGGCTCGGGGGATGGATGATGAGCGAGTACGGAGTCGGCGGCGAGTAGGAGTGAGTACAGGGCCGGCTGCGCAGGCACGCGCTCGCCCACATAAATGTTAACTATTAGTAGCGTACGCGTGAATTTGTGACAGTAAGAAAAACTTGACACATGTGGAAAAAAAACCTCGAAAGTAGGGTCGAGCGAGGCGGGCGGGTGAAGGACCCGATCTGTGTAGGCCCCAGTCGGTGCTTTGGGCGGTGCGGCGCGCCGGGGGGATCGCGCCTTAGAGAGCCTGTGCGGCGAGGGCCACGCAGCGCTTTGGCAAGCACGGGCGTCTCCCTCTTAGCGCTTTGGCCGGCGCGGAGTGCCATGAGCCACCGCCCATGTAAGTATAAATACACGCCTTAGTTATTTCAAATCATTTACCAACATTTAAGCCTTCGGCCCGAAGTAAAGAAGATACGTGAAATTCAATAGTTTTCGTCAGATTCTGTGCAAACACCATCAAGCTAATTAAATATAGGTATTGAATTCTAACCCTACGGGGAGTATTACTACGGTTATTTCTCAAAATATGCCGTGCATCGGAACCTGTCGAGCAAAAGTTGTTAGAATTGCTCCAAGTCAGTTCTTATACGGCCACGGGCTTCAAGTAAGAATTTCTCCCTTCCGAACTCTCGAGAAGTTATAAGTTTTCGGTCGTGTTTTACATGATTGAATTATAGTTGCTATTAGTATTTAAAGTTGTTGATTTTAGGAGTTTAGTAGTAAAATTAGACCCGTTCTTTCACTATTGAGATTCTGGTTGGAGAGGGCTGTTGAATACGAATTAAACTCGTCAGTTGATTAGAAATTGACAATCGAGGTATGTGGGACTTAACCCTTAGCAAAGTTATTCTCATCGTATAGTGTTACGACTTATGTTTTTAATTAGAAATAACGATCCTACATGCTGCGGGATAGTTTCTACCCGATAGATTTGCGATTAGACATGTTGTAATTAGCTATTGTGGCATATAAAGATCGAGATATGTTGTGGTTAGCTTCTATCAATAGATTACGGTTATATGTGTTGTGGTTAGCTGCTAGAAAAATGTATATAGAGTGTATCTTTGCGGTATCTCTCCCCAGGAGAACAACATGTTAAGTGTGATACGCGCTAGAAGTGTCTAGAAACTCTTCTATTCTCCGAGTTCATTGTATTAGTAGAATTGTATGTTTTATTGCCGGGGCACGGACCTTAGAAGCTCGTGGATAGTTATTGGAGCTGAGTTAGTAAGTTGAACAACATAGGCACAACTAGGTGATATAACTAGGTTTGGTGCGTGGTTTGTCCAGGAAAGCATGCACAGAGGCTATTGGCATACCCATCGCCGAGTCTAGAAATTTAGATAGGAGGGCCATACTTTATAGTCGGCAACCTAGGTTGTCTAGTAAAGCCCCGGTGACAACTATGTCTAATTAGCTATTAACAGTGACTATCAGTCCCAATTGACTTAGCATTAAGTCATACGGTCGCCCGGGAAGCCGGACAAGTCGTCAGGTCAAATAGACCGTGGGTACCCTAAGAAGGGGACCTTATTGCGAGTTAGAGGCGGGGCTAGTGTGCCTCGGCCGGTTCTTATAACACCCCAAAACTTTTCTAGACCAAATTCGGAGCGTTGCATGAAAATCCATAGGAAAAAAACCAACTTTTTTTAATCTCGATGACCCGCTGCTTGAATGGGTTGGTGGAACCGACGGATCGTTGTAGAGAAAGTCGTGGGTTACGATAGGTTTATTCGAGGGGGGAAACAGGACATAGGGCGACCCGTTGAAACTAACAACGAGCGATCGTCGCGTTCAATCCTAAGTTCGGAGGATTTTCGAATCTTTCCTAAGACAATGAGAGGAACAACGACTGTGGTTACACGAAAAATTGTTGCCACACCAGTGTCCAGTTCTAGACCCCGGTAGTGTGGAACACGGCGAGATACAATGACCCGTTGGTTCTTCTAATGATTCATTGTGATGACTGGGTTGTCTCCACATGCCCGATTTTCCTTTGTTCCTAGCAGCGGTGTCGATAGACCGTTCTTTGTTCCAACGGACCGCGCTTATCCTCGCGTGGGTCTTTCTAGTGATCAAATTTAGAAACATAACCAATGGCGACTTTCCAGCAGACGTTGTTTGAACCAACGACCCGTCTTGAGATCCATTTGTTTGAGGTGAGCGGTTTCGGTTCTTTCTTCCGGGGGGTATTTTAGTATTTTCCCAACTTTTTAAATTTTAAAATTCAATTAATTTAAACATAAACATATAGGAGGAATTAAAGGGTAGAATGACCCTTTCCATTCATTCTCTCAACTCACTCAAGAGCGAGCGTGAGAGCTATACAGCACGGAAGCTGGGAGGCAAGGGTTTGATATTCTTCTCAGTTTTATCGGGGATTTTCACCGGGGTTTTTGCCCTACGGAGTATGTGGGAATTCATCAAGGAGATTGTTCTCCTTGCATCCTCCAAAACTCTCTCTTTTTTCACTGAGTCCTAGCCTGAGTTTGCGGAATTTGAAGATATTGTTATAGATCCTTTGATTAATTCATGTGGAATACTATCCTATGTTAATTGTAGCTATTTTCACCCGTTTTGTAGCTAAAATGATGCTTGTTCCGAGTGAATTAGAAATTTAGCCCTAGCTCTTGGAAAGTCGAAATTAAAACTGTTTAAGCATTGAATTCTTGAGAATTGCATCTTTCAAAGTTAAGGGTTTCTATAATAGTTGTAGGTGTTAGAAATTCAATTACATGTATGTTTGTGATTCGGTGAAAATCTATACTGTTTTCAAGGTATCGGTCTAGCCTTAGCCAGATCTTAGCAAACCTCGGGTTAACTAGAATCTTTGTCGGGTGATCGGTTTGATATTAAAATTTCTCGAGGGTGTCGGTGGTGCCTCTAAGTTATCGAGAATTAGACTCGGATTTTAGTTTATTGGTCCATTGGCGGTCATGACATTTCATTTATATACATTTATAGCTCGGCCGGCCCAAGACCCCAGTTCGGTTACAGTTTGTTCTTAGATGGTTATGACTCTTTAGGATAAGCGGCTCGGCCCGATCTAGCACCTAGTTTCAAAATCTGGTCGATAAAGACTCTCGAAGTGCTTTAGTTATATGTCACGACTAGTCTTAGACACAGTTGGAACTATATTCTAGCGATTCGGTATAAGTTTCCGGTGGGGAGTAGGACTTAACACACAGGCGAATGGAGTTCAGCGCACCCAAATCCCAGAGAACTACGTTGCAGTGTAGGTTCACGATTCTGATTATTGGCCTAGTGGGCCCCAAACTTTTGTGATCATTCTGTTCATGCCTTTATACCACGGCAAGGTATATTTAGGTCTAGATGGGGTATATATGTCGAGGCTCATGTATAGCTCAAGTGGTTATATGTCGGTTATAGACTCTCCCTAGTCGGTCAATCAGTTTGAGAATAAGCATCTCGGTTAATTCAGCCCCAACAACTCATCTCAATTTAGTACGGTATCTGATTTCAGAACTTTCGGTCTTAGGGAATGTCTTTGACCACCCAGACAAAGAGTCATCTTGACCGTCTCGGTTATAGTTGTTCGGTTCGGTTATCGATTGGTCATTGCATGTCTTTTCAGTTGATCATCTATATATATTTATCATTATGCTTCTCTCCTTTTTCAGTACATTCAAAGTATTGATGCATACTTTATGCTATATCGTTTCATAATCTGGCCAGCGGAGTTCTCGAGACCCGGCCTTGGATTAGACGTTCATTCGGATCTCTCTATCGGCCCGACCCGGCGGTGTGAGTCCTCATATTCCGAGGCATTATTTCATTCATTTTAGTTTTCTTTATCATTTCAATTAGACTTAGAGTTAGGGGTGGGCGTTCGGTGTTTCGGTTGGTTTTTTTAATTTCGGTTCAATTTTTTCGGTTTCGATTATGGAGAAGGAACACCAAACACCGAACCATTTTAATTTGGTTCGGTTTTTTTAAATTCGGTTCGGTTTATTTATTTCGGTTATTCGGTTTTATTGCTTGGTTGATGGAATTTTTTCTGATTGTAAAATGGGTTGCATTTTAAAAAAATATAAATTATTTCCAAGCTTTTTAAAAATCGACGCCCTCTTAGGCTATCAGCCTACGCTTCAAATGGCATAACTTACCATCTCAAATTATCAATGACAACTTCAAGTTGATAGCCCAAACAAACACGGACATAAGCATCACTTGATGGGCGATGAGCTGGTATTCTCAGGCCACAAACCGTCACACAAAGCATGACAAATTTAAAATTACAATACACACACAAAATGACAAAAATATATTCAACATTCGGCACTTCGGTAGTGCCGTGACCGGCACACACCAACGGTATGGTACACACAAAGTCTGGCACTTCAGGGACTTCAAAGTTAAAATCACAAAAAAATATAAATTCATTCAACCTCCATAATATTAAATACGAATAACATTGAGATTACGCTCAGAATAACTGCTCAACATCTTGCTTAGTATGTTGTTCCACTAATTTTGGATCCACAGTTATCGTCCTCCACATCTCAAGCACCTAACTCGCCCTTCTTCATTGTTTTGATAGCCTCAAAGTATTTCCAATAGGTGAGCTAAATTTAGGAGGCATGATTGAACTTAGACACGGACGTTGAGCCTAACAAATAGTAAGATAAAATAAAAATTCAAGCACCTAACTTTACGCCCTTCTTCATTGTTTTGAACAACCTCAAAGTATTTCCAAACGGGTGAGATAAATTTAGGAGGCATGATTGAACTTGAACCATTGAATGTTGAGCCTAATAAATAGTAAGATAAAATAAAAAATTAGAATATAACTTTCAAGATAAAAAAATAATATTACAGAAAAATATCATCAATGACAATGAGACTATGAGAGAGTATGAGACAAATGAGTAAATGAAAATGACCAAATGAATAAAGTAGTCACTAATTCAACTCACCGGTCACTAGTAGCAAATTGCAAATTGCAATCATACATCAACAATGCAAGACTCTCTTCCA
>JACEIK010003748.1:142479-155100 GCA_018107945.1 Datura stramonium | reverse complement strand
CTGCTATTTCTCCCAACTGCATTCATATATATATCAATTAGAACTAAATATATTAATATTCTTAAAGAAAATGTCACTTTCAATATATATATAACCAAAACTTTGGCTTATCGGAAAATGGTCGAAAACTCG
Organism: Datura stramonium; assembly: GCA_018107945.1. Lineage (NCBI taxonomy): Eukaryota > Viridiplantae > Streptophyta > Magnoliopsida > Solanales > Solanaceae > Datura > Datura stramonium. The sequence continues at coordinate 154,968 of JACEIK010003748.1, read as the reverse complement.
CTATTTCTCGAAAGTCCAGAAGGGAGAAATACTCACTTTAGGGCTAGGAGTATGTTGACACTAATTTAGAGCAATTCTACTTACCCTAGCTCGGTAGCACGGTGATTCACCAGCCGAATTTCACGAAACTAAATCCGTAGGAATGCTCCTTGCTGCTTAATACCTCGGTATCTGCAGTTAATTTTAGTTTGGACCACGTTTAATAGTGTAAACGGAACGAATTTCCATCAATTACTTCGTGCCCTCTGTTTTCACTCGTTCTCTCTGGAAATTATATGAGATTATCATTAAAAATCGAAGTGAGGGGCTTATATACTTGGGCCTGGACGGGGCCTCCGTGACACGCTGCCATTGCGGAGGGGCTCTACCACCGCTCCTCCTGCGATGGTTCGAAGAGTCACTTATCCGGTCTTTCCCCGGGCCTTTTACTAGCATGTATGACATTCAAAACTCTTAACCAACATGTGAATAGGCCATCTACATGTCGAGAATTTACAGGGTGTAACAGGACTATTGCCAAGATCACCTTATTCAAAACACAACAAACAATGTCTGATGGAATAAAACAAACTATTAAATAATCAGTAATTTCAAAAGCAATTCCTCGACAATGGCGCGAAAATTTTATACGCCAATTTATACCTAAAAATGATGTAACGTGTTCATATTTAAATATAATAACCCAACTAGGTCAGATTCAAATTCCACAGAGAATAGGTGTGAAAGGTTACTAGATTGAGTGAATACTTGATTGGTTATCTTAAGATTCTATTCTATATTGGTTGAAAGGTTTAGTTATTGTAAACTATAAAAACTAATATAATTAATCTTTTTATGTGAACAAATATATTAAACAATTAAGGTTGTGCCCATTGTGGGTTGCTTCATCTAAGTTTCTCAATCAATATACAGATAGAAAATTTTAGTTGATATGTAGATAATCTGTAAGTAATTACTTAATATTTCCCAACGTTTAAGCAATAGGTCTCTTAGTTGATTCTTTTGAATTAACTGGAGTTGCATTAAATGTGATTATTTCATGCCAAGTAAATTTAACATATTCTTTAGCAAATTCATTAAATAAGGATTAACGACTCGAGTTCTTGTTAATTATTCCTTCCAAACCCTAACTAACTTTTAAAGTGTTACTAGAGTAATTTGGCTTAGATTGATCTTTGCAACCACAACTATTGATGACATTGAAGAAGGATTAAGTATCTCTAATCCAGTATCAGATATAAAAATGAGATTCTTAATTGTGTCACAACCCTATTGGTCCACAACCTTAGTAAAAGATTTAGATGTTCATGATGACGTAAAAGCAACACAAGATTAAAGAAAGAATGAATTATTTACAATTAATATCAAGAGATGTTCAACATAAATTCAGTAATTAAATTCTAAGGAATATCAAGAAATATTCGACTCAAAAGCTTCAGACTATGTTTGTGAAACTAATCCTTCAAAAAACTATTTGAAAATACTAAGTGAAAGTTCTTATATTGGTCTATGTATTGAATCCTATTTTCACTCGAAATTGTGCATGTTTCACTTACAAGCCATAGATTGGACATATGGCTTGCAAGTGGAGCTCTTATTGGCCGTAAATAAATGTTGACTTGTATTGGTGTCCTTTATAAGTCCACACATGATCCATACTATCGAGTTTTAGTCTGCATGTCATTGTCATATTTCACTTCATGTCTGGACAACATCCACCACAAGTTAACTTGCGACTCGTACTTCCCATCTTTGGTTCACAGATTGACTTCTATAAACTCCTCCATTGTTGACTTGCAGACCACAGTTTTCACTTGTGGCTCATAACTGGCTATCATAGTTTAGGCATCCTTTTGTCTGACTTTCTAGTTATGACTTAAAACCTCACATGCATCCCGCTGATTGATTCTACGACCTTATATCTCCTTCATATGTCAATTCACACTTAGCTGATTTTACTCATTTACTCCAAAGTCTTTGTGTTTCATTTGCGATGGGACATACAACCCACAAGTCCATCTGCAACTCGTAAGTGCGTAGTTCAGGTACCATTCTCTCTTTTTCTACACATTTTTCTCCTTATAACCAAGATACCTTCAACACAATATTTTAACATCAAAATTACTTGAAATAATGCTAGATAATATTCAAAACTCAAGCAAAAGAGATTAAAATGTGTCATAAAATCTCAAAAGATCAATTAACACATGGAAAAGTAATAACCCAATTGGTGAGCTACAACGGTATCTAGATGAACCCCTAGAGTCTAGAATTTTGTAGAAATCACATTGTCAGTAGTCTGACCTCCAATCCTACACCGTGAGCTAGCTGGAGTAATAGGTAAGAGAACTTGGACTATCCCTTTCCCAACATACGAACCAGAGTGTTCTGGAGTACAAAATTAACAATACAACATGTGGTATATGTGCTAGTCGGACCTCATATGTGTTAATTAGTTTATCCTTAGGAATACCCTCCAGATCAGGAGATACTACTCTAGCGCATCCCTGAGCAGTCTCTAGTGCTCTACCTCTAGGTACTATCATGACTCAGGATTTACTCATACCTCACCCTTTACTTAGACATAATTAATGACCCTAGCAGCGAGTGGAGGTTCTTGATCTGTATTTCTCCCAAAAGAATATACAAACGCATGTGGTCTCTAAGTAATATAGTGACTAGAAAGTCAAATATTGTACTCATAGGAACTTTTTTTTATGGTTTATCAGAGTCAACAATTATCAATTAATAATACAAGTGTTTTCACTATAAGTTTTGTTTGGATTATTATGAACCACTGCAACAAGTAAACTAATGAATTATTCTAACTATTATTACTAAAAAATGTCGTCATGTAAGGATTTAACACAATAGGATATGATATTCTAAGGTGATGGATTAATTAGCAATCATGTTGGATAATCACTTGAACTGAATATGATTCTATATCGAGTTATTGGTTAACGAAAATCATTGAGACTAGGCTCTCTCGAGCTGCATAGCCCACTAATCTATGCTCTTATTTCCATGCCTATCTCTCGGTGATTAGGAATGTGACAAAAATGCTTACAAATTTGTCGTGCATTAACCAAGAAAGGAGATGAGGTATATCTATATCCTAATTGAAAATCCATCCCCTCCACAGGGCAAAGATCATGCTCTACTTAATATTATGACATTCCCTTGATTCTCCCTCTCGAGTCACGCCTAAGGTTTAAGGATGTGTTCTATTGGTCATGAAAAAATTAAAACAATTAATATCAAGATTAAGTAAATAACTAATTTAGGTGTAACACGACTATAGCTATCTTAAAGAACTGTCTATAGAAACCTACATGACCTAAGAAACTAATCAAGCCTCTCATGCACATTGGTGGTGGCAACTTTTAAATAGTCCCCAGTTTAGCTCTGTCAACATCTAATCCTAGCTTTGACACTTTATATCCCAATTCAACACCAAATATTTTTCTTCACATTGCTTCAAGACTCAATCTAGATGATCTAGGCACTCATCAAAATACTTCCCAAATATATATAAATCATCTATGAACACCTCTACAAAGTCCTCTAATATACTAGAAAATATCTCAATCATATACTTTTGAAATATCGCTAACATATTACATAATCCAAAAGTCATTCACTTGAAAGCATATTTACCATAAAGGAAGATGAAAGTCCTCTTCCCCTGGTCTTCTAGAGCAATGGATATTAGATTATAGATGGAATAACCATAAAAAAAATAATAGTACTTATGTTCGGCTCACTTGTCAAGTATCTAATTAATGAATGGAATGGGATAATGATCTTTTCATGTATCACTATTCAACTTCCCGTAGTCCATGCATATGCGCCACTCTACCACCATTCTTGTTGGGATGAGCTCTTTTTTTATCATTCGTGATCACCATCATACCTCCCTTCTTATGGACACACTGCACTGGGCTCACCCACATACTGTCATAGATAGGGGAAATGATACTTAAATCAAGCCACTTAATGACTTCCTTCTTCATAACCTCTTTCATCACTAGATAGAGTCATCTTTGATGTTTAATGCTAGGTTTGTGCCCTTCCTCCATGAGTATCTTGTACAAGAAAAAGGCTGGGTTAGTTCATTGAATATCTACCAAATGCCACCCAATTTCTCTCTTTCAATGTCTCAACACTTTCAATGACTTCTCGCTTCATCATCATTGAGCTTTACAGATAGAATTACTAGCAAAGTCCTATGTTCTCCCAAGTAAAGATATTTGAGATGCTTAAGTGAAGGAATCAAGTGAAGCTTCAATGGTCTATCAAATGGCTCGAATTCCTAATGTTGAATGTGGATAGAGGTCATATATAAATTTGTACCCATTAAATTACTTTTCATTACACACCTTCACAAACCAGATCTCTCTTAAGTTTATTATGGGAAGTAAGGAGAGGTAGATTTTATTTGAAATCCACATTATTGATCATGGAAATCTCCTCATAAAAAATTGGCATTCTAAGAACCTTGTATATATTAAATACCTTCACTTGATCATGAACTATCATATTCAACTACCCTACTATTATATCAAACAGTGCCCTCCTTGTGGCCAAGAACGAACACCCCAAAATAAAAGGATCTTTTGGATCTGGATCGAAATCCAATATGGTAAAATCTATAGGGTAAATCAATGACCCCTCTTCCACCAAAACATCTTCTATAATCTCTTCAAGCCAAGAAAATTATTTTTCAGCTACCTATAGAACAATCGTGATTGGACAAGGTCTTCCCAATCCAAACTTCTTGAAAAGTAAGGATGACAAAAGATTTATGCTCGCACCCAAGTCACAAAGTACTCTAGAAATAAACTTTTTCCTGATAGTGATCTAAATAGTGAAACTGCCAGGATCCTTCAGCTTGGCGGTATCTTGTTGATGTGTCGAGGATTAGTGACATATCTTACTTCTTTTCATAGAATTTTGCATGTCTTTAGGAGTTAAATTAAATAGAAACTAACCTTATTATTTTATATTTCAGGATTCCAAGATATTAGAAGAAGAAAGGAGTTTAGGCCAGAAAACTGTTCAAGAGGCAAGGCAACAAATAGACCATTTGTCTAAAGGATGGTCCGCACCTTAGTCCGTTCCTTCCCAGCTGCAAAATCTAGAAACCCAACAAAATGGGTATGTAAAGTATGGATGGAAGGACATAACGTATTCTCAAAGGACAGATCATCAGTTGAAGACTTGATCCAAGCTTGGCAAAATTGGATTCCTAAAGTGCGTAGTTAATTACGGGCCTCCTTTTGAAAGGACGGTCCATTTCTCAAAGGATGACAAGTCAAGGGACAGAAGTAGAAAAGTAAAAGAAAATTCAAAGGATGGTCCTTCCTTCCACACCTGGCACTCCGATATTCAAACTAAATGGGCTTTTTGGGGTATAATATAAATACGTTTTTCTTGTAATTTTTCATAAGTTTTTACACTCCTAATTTTATACTTAGTGTAAACAGTAGAACTTATCTAATTTTAGCTTTAACATCTTGTAGATTGTATATCAAGATTTTTTAATTGAATATTATCATTCATCAAGTGAATATTTTAATTCCTTTTAGTAAGAATGTCTTATTACTTTGCTTTTCTTATTCTTCTATCCATGGGTAACTAAACCTAGATTTAGGATATATGAACCCAATAGGTTATGAACTCTAATGATCCCAATTTGTTAAAGTTGATTTTGGGCTTATGAACATTTGATTGAATTTTACTTTGCAATGTGTGATTGGTGATGAGAGTCCACCAATCCTTTCCAATTACATTTATGAGGCTTGAAAGAGCAAATTTAGGTTGGGTTAACATCAATCAACAATGAATCAAGGCATAACCCTTGTTTAATAGGTTCTCCTAGACATAGGTTGAATTCTAAATTGGCAAACAAGCAATTGGATAGAGGGGAGTTCTCTTCAATTCAACAAAATTGAAGTAGAATGGCACCTATGGTGCTATTGAAAGATACCCATGGACTGGCTAAGTAAATTTCTTGCATGTTCAACCTTATCCCACTCTCAATTCTTTCATATTGGGTGATTTAGGGGGATCACCCAATATTGGAATTACTTCTCTAGAATTATCTCCACTTGCTTATAACCCTAGCTTAGTGCAATTTGTATACATAGTTAATTTCTATTACTCTCAATCCGAATAGATTCTAATCTAGCAATATTGTATTGTTTAGCACTAGATAGTTAGGGCTTCGAGTAGTGTATGTAGGATTCAACCCTAACTCCTTATTGGGTTCTATGTTTTCATCAATCATTTACACTACCCGATATTTGGAGTGGATCTGAATGACATCAAATATTATAGGGTTGTAATAATCCCTATCTATCTCTAATAGTCTAGTTTCTTGCTTAGATCTATTCTTTTACTTTTTCTTTTTATTTTTATCTCTTGATATAACATCATGGCCACTCTTTCGGTCGGAGATTTGGACAACGTGTTCGCAGATATCAATGAGGATGTTGACTATGCAAGCGCAATCATCCCACCAAGGGTAAATGTTGTCTCATTCAAGATTAATGATGATATATACACTATGCTAAAGGCAGAGGTAGAGTTTCGCAACTCCACAGATGACAACACCCATCAACTCTTTAAAAATTCCTTAGAAGTGTGCAATCTTCATAAGCAAAATAACATTTTGGATTATGCTATCTAGTTACAAGTTTTCAAATACTCGTTGGCCAGAGAGGAAAGGGATTGGTTGCATAGAATCCCTCTAAACTCAATTAATACTAGGAAAAAGTTGATGGGTGTCTTTCTGAAGAAAAGATTTTTGCGTAGCAAAAAGGCGGAGCAATAGGATAAGTTATTTTAATTTGGCAGCTATCGGGTGAACAATTGTTCGAAGCATGGGAGAGATTCCAATAAGACTTTCTTCGAGCACCCAACCATGGGTTCCTAGATCATATCTTGTTGGAGAAGTTTTATATTGGTCTAGATGACTTGACGTAGTACGTTGCCAACAACGCCGCAAATGGGTGCTTTATGGATAATACCTTCAATAAAATTGCCACCATTTTGGACAAAATAGTAAAGACCAACCATGCTTGGCATGGTGGGGACTAAATTGGCATAATCAATATGGGGACTCCTTCTTTATCTCATTTGATGAAGGAGAATAAGGAGCGTGATCAGATGATGGCCACTATGGCAACTAGCATAGCCCTCCTCACAAAGAAGTTGATTGAGTCTGAGGTCAAGAAAGTGCATGTTATTGATGAGACTATGACCGGAGTTCCATATGGGCATGGATCCCTTCCTCCTCCATACCAATATCAATCATTGCAAGAGAAACCACCTTTGCAAGTGGAAGATGCTAACTATGTCGGCTATAGACCACGGTATTAGTAAGGCCACACCTCTACTTCATACCAAGGTCAATGGAGAACTCAACTGCAAGGTCAAGATCAATATTACCCTAGGAATAATTTTGGTGGTCAAAATTAGGGTCGGCAGAATGGTGATAATTATCAAATAGAGGATTCTCTTCTTTTTTTCTACAGAAAGGTCCCCTGTCTATCTCCCAGAACTAGAGGGAGGGTCCTTCTTTATCACGAGGGCTCAAAGCTTGAGGGGATGTTGGAAAAGGTGATTTCCAACCAAGAGAGAATGGATTCTTTCCTCAAGAGTCTATGGAGATTGTAAGCTCTCACACAACTTTCATTCAAAAGTTAGAGCAGTATTTGTGGGACCTATTCCATGACCCAAATCCAAAGCAAAAGGGCTATCTTTCTAGTGACACAGTGGTAAATCCAAAAGGACATGTGGGATCTTCTAATGCTCAATATATGGCCATAGTTACCAGGAGCGGGAAGATTGTGCAACCTGTTGATGTTGAGGTTGTAGATGGTATGGTGGAGAAGAAGTCTGAAATTGTGATTGAGTTTGGTGACTAAGAAGAGAGGCCCGAAAAGCCTTGTATAGATGAAATAGTTGAGGGTGGATCCATAAAGCCACCATTTAAGGTAATACAAAAAGATGTATCAGCTGCCCTAAAAGAGAGAGGGAATGCCAAGGGAGGAGTAGAAGACTTTGCAAACTACTTTCCTCCTGTTGTCCTTCCATTTCCACAAAGAATTTCTCAACAAGCCCTTGATGCGAAAGTAGCAAAACATATTGAGAGGCTTAAAAAGGTAATATTCCAGGCACCGTTCATTGATGCCATCAAAGCGATGCTCGGGTTAGCTAAGTACTTGAAGATACTCTTGACTAGAAAGTTGTCATGAGATAAGAAGGGATCATTCCCGTGACCCATAGGGTGAGTGTCATCATAACACGCACGTGTGTTGAGAAAAAAGGTGACCCAAGGGAATTTACCGTGCCTTGCTAGATCAGTACATATGATTGATGGAATGCCTTTTGTGATAATGGGGCAAGCATTAACTTGATGCCTCTTTCCATTTACAAGTAGCACCAAGTTGTCCACATTGAAGCCTACTTTCATTCGGCTCCAAATGGCTGACAAATCCATTAACACTCTGGTGGAGGTAGAGGATGTGCTTGTCAAAGTTGGTAAATATGTACCACCAGCAAAATTTGTAGTTCTTAACTGTGATGTGGATAGAGACATACCCATCATTCTTTGGAGACCATTCTTGGCTAATAGAGAGCCTTGATGGATTTTGAGAAGCATAAAAATGATGTTTCATGTCAAGGATGAGAGGATTACTTTCAAAACTGGGAGAGGTCACTTGTCGCCCATAGGAGCTGGGGACGTTTGTATGGTCAATGTTGAGCATGAAGTTGGTAAGGTAGCTGAGCATAATGTGATGGAATCACCCAAGAGAAAGAAAGTTAAACCATCATGGGTGAAGTAATACATTTTTGGAACTAAAGGCAGGAAGTGGGTGAGGAAGTCCAATCCCAAAGATGGCTCACCAAATTCAGGATCAGTTATCTTGTGTCGTGTCACGATATTAAATCAAACGCTTCTTAGGAGGCAACCTAAGAGATGCTACACCATATGTTGTATCGACATCGTGTTGTGATGTTAAATCAAGCACTACTTGGGAGGCAACCCAAGCATTTTTTGTACTAATGGGTGTTAGTGGATGCAGGTACACTTAGAAATTTAGAGAGAAGTGGTCTAAAACATAAAGGAAGAAATCTAGTGTGTAGAAGATGGTAGGACAGACGCACCTTCCTTTCAATGTACGGACCATATGTCCCTTCTCCATCTGCACCTAGCACTGGAAGATAATGGGAAAAAGACAATACAATGTATGGACCATACTCTACACAACCGATCCCTCTGTTGGACTGTCCCTGGTGACTAATGAAGAAAATTATTGGGCTCACATGGAGGATGAAATTTTAGGTCAGGTATTATTTAATTTAGTCGGGTCAGCCTTAAAATTAGCCACCCATGGGCTTGACCGACCCGACCCAGTTGGCCTTAAAAGGAATTAAGGTGTGTGATGGGCGACCAGTCAATTCGATATATGCACAACCTGTATTCCTCATCTTCTCCATTTCTCCCTTATTCCCTACTTGGATTTCCTCCCTTGTTGCTAGCTTGAGCTTCTCGAACTTTTTTTGCTACACTCCCTCAGTCGTGTCACTCATTTCAACAAGCACACAACTACTTAGATATTGTTCTTCACCTTGAGCTTTCAATTTCATGCCTAATGTGATGTTGCACCAAGTATTGTAGTGGGATTATGAAGTACCTTGACTTGAAGTATAAATTTGGGGGGAAATTGGGTTTAAAATGCTAGTTTGATTGGATGGGGCTTAGATGAATGTATAAATGTGTTTCCATGTTTGATAATTGCTTCTTGAACTTGAAATTGGACTAGCCCTATCCATTGTCTGAGATTTGTGAAAATTGAAAATGCCCAAGTGAAAAATGACTATGTTCTCCAATCGACGAAACAACATATGAAGAATCTTTCAAAGAGATAGGTCATCTATCTTTCCATCAAGTGAACCTATAAACACCAAACCTCTGAGTTAAAGTATGACTCAAGGGACAGATTGTCTTTTCAAAGGACGGGTTGCACCTTGAAACATACAGTGAAGCAGTATGTTGGGATTGTCATACTCAATTACGGTAAAGGGTATGGTCCATCCTTTAAAGGTATATGGGACTTAAAAGAGCATTACCCCAGGGAGGCAAGTCAAGTACATCCAAGAGGTCCCTCTTAGTGGATAAGGACGAGAAGGAGTACTTGCCTCCGGGTAGTGATTTCGCCCAAATTACACGTCGTAATGAGATATAAAGAGGTTGATGTCAAATATAGAACCCAACCAAGGTTGCGGTCGATCCCACAGGTGGAAGGATATAGAAGAACGCTAGTATTTAAGCTTTTAAGTCAATTATCTCCTAAGAGGGGGAAATTTATGAAGTAACAAACAATATTGTTGAGAGAAAATGAAGGTTAACTCAAAATTAATGCAACTAACTTGGGTAAGTGTTCCCCATGACTTTATAACCACAAGGCATTTTATACTAGTGAACTATTCCGATGCTTAGCATGAAATATCAGTAAGTTACCTTGACCTAAATGGTTGGTCCCCTATTTGGATGATTATCACCACAAAACTTGGTCTATATTCGGATGTATACTTAATTAACCCTTACCCTTGATATCAGATTAGGTCTTCCAGGACAAGGTCAAGCTACTAATTGAGGATTGATAGCCTCAAATCTCCATTGTTAATCCTTTTTCCCATTCATTACTCCCTTGATCCGGTGAGTAAGAAGAAGGCAAATTCCAACGTTTGCAACCATTAAGAAACAATTAAAACAAAGGAAAAAAACAAAAAATGCATAAACCCCGTTCAAGATTCACTAAGTATTTTTACCTATGTGTGTTAATTTATCACGGTTCCCACAATCCTAGTTTTGGAGGTTTTAGACTCTCATAATTATAAGTAAATTCATAGCATTCATAGACAAAAGCATAAATTAATATTTAAAATGATGATAGAAAGAAATTTACTTGATTATTAAAAAAAACAAGGAAGAACGATTCAATAATAATGGTCTCAATGTATTTTGTGAAATAAAACTTCTAAGTCCAAGACATGTCAAAACTTCTCTAAAACTTGTCTTAAAACTTGGCTTCGAACTTTACAAAGAAATAAAGGGTAGTTATAATAGATTTATGCCTTATTTATTCCTTTGCGGATTTCATTTGGGATTTTTAGCTCATTTTCCTAGTTGAAGTAGGATTTGACTGCTGGCCATTTGAACAAGCTTGGCGTGCCGCGCAGGGCATCCCATTGGATGAGTTGCGCCTCGCGCAAGCCATCGTGCTGAAGCTGTGCTGCATCGTGCTTGCTATAGCACTGGAGTAGTTCTATGTCCTGCCTTTGGTAGTGCTGAAAGGCCAATGCCTCGCACCTTTGGTCACGCGACACTACTGGCGCCTTGCGCTACTGGTCGCGCGGGCGTGGCAGTGCACTGTTTTGGCCTTGATCCTGCTTTGTTCATTCCATCTTCTTCAAATTCATTCCAAAATCCTCAAATACATCCAAATCCATCATTTTTAGCCTTGAAAGCATCTAATCATGTGCATTAGCCATTTTCACAAATATAAAACATAAACACATGCAAAAACACATAATTTGTTCTCAAAATATTGTAAAGTATAGGCAAACTATGGCTAAGAAGTCCATAGGTACACCCTTCATCAGGTAGTAGGAGAGTAAAGGTGTCACCCACTCCATCAACTCGAGTAGCATCCGCTGAGACACCAGTTCTGGGATCTTCATCCCCGTCTGGTGATGATCACGACCAGGCCCAATCCCAGATGCCCCAGATAGAGATTTCTTCCAGTGAGGCCACTAAGGAGGAATCTATCTAGTAATACCTCCTCTCCCCGAGCAGCAAAGTTGAGAAGAAAATAGAAGGAAGAGATGTTCCGGCGTAGGTAGGAAGTCTAGGGCACTAGGGAACGCTAATTGTAGGGCTGCATCTGTCACGCCCCGCCTTGGGAGGCATGACTGGCACCTTGTGCCCTACTAGGACCTGGACTGCTGCACTAGCTGAGCCTAAGAACTTCTGGATCCAGGCTGGCTCTAACTATGGATTCAAGAAAACGACGGGCTATATAATGGCTGTAAATACAGCTTCTGGCCGACTAGGCCTATAGCCACCTGTAAGAAAACAACAGCTACCCAGAACAACTGAATCAATTGGGAACCTATACAGGCCGACAAGGCCACCATGCTATCTAGTTATTTTTGAATCAAGAAAACAAATGTTAAACTTCTACATGACCAACAAGATCACCACTACCGACTGAATAAGGCCCCACACGCCCACCATAAAAAAACTAAAACACACGGCCTCACACGACCGGTATAGCTAATCACAAGGAATATACAATCTGCAAGCTTCTAGGAATACTGATAAGATGGTCGGGACAGGGCCCCGGCCTACCCATACTGTACAACAAAAGAAAAGGAATAAACCTCTAGCTGTCTATCTCCGGATGACAGGAG
>JACEIK010003748.1:96411-124061 GCA_018107945.1 Datura stramonium | reverse complement strand
AATTTTAACCATTTTTAGCAAAATCTGGCCACATTGTAAACTCCAATTCAATTTCAATTAAATCTCTACCCATTAACCCATTCTTGACCCGTTTGACTTTGATCCGACCCATGACCTAAAAATTTAATCTCAGATGTTCATTCATTTTAATCCGACGGCTAATATTAAACCCTACTCATATTCTCTTTAATACAAAAAATCCCCCAAACCCTACATTTTTCCTCATTTTTTCCCTGTCACTCGCCACACCCCTGTGTTTCGTCCCCTTCATCTTCTCCGACGGACTTCAACCACCGGATTCTCTCGCTGCCAAACTGTCACCCCCCACAAAACACCAGGCACCGCCAGAGCCATCGCCTCCACTGTTCTAGCCGCCGCCGCCTCTCTTTCTCTCCTCTCTTCTTCGGCCACCACCAAATACTCTCCCATCTCTTCTTCGGCCACCACCATCTGCTATATTGTTTGATTTAACTTTGAGTAGTTTTCATTATTTCCTCCTCAAAATCGAATTGAATAGCTTGGTACCTGTTAGATATGACCATAAAAATTCTTCTATTTAGGGTATGTTGTTATTGACAATTTTTTGTACCATTCCATTTAATAAATTTCTATAGCCTTGAATGATGTTTTTTTCCAGATATTAAATCAAATTTCGGACGGCTCCTTCATGCGTTGATTACAAGGATCTTAGAATTCTCATATTTGCATAATCATGATAATTTTGGAATCTTGTCATATATAGTTAATTTGACATAATTTATTTCCTTTCCTATTCAAAGTTGATTCAAGACAAACCTTTCTTATGGTTAGATTATAATAGTTGTCTGTAATTCAAAATATATTTTCACTATATTGATTACTTTCCCTTCCTTCTTGAGTTTACAGTTTTATAATTCACTGTAGTAACTTGGACTAATGTGTTACTTTATTTGGAGTTCTGATCATACTAGTTTTTGTTAAGTATGGTAACTTGAGGCTTATTTTGATTCAATCTATTACATTAAGGCAAGGATTCCTATAATTGATTATCCCTTTTGTATGCAAAGTGTCTAATAAGGAAAGATTTGTATGACTAATTTTCTTTCCTTTTTCTTAAAATGGTTTTGTACATATATGGTTATGGTAAGCCCTAATTAGCTGATAATTAATTGATTTTGCTTTCCTAATTAAAAAAAAATTATTTGATTAATTATCCTCCTTCCTTTCCTTTTATGTCCCTTAATTGATTCTTTTGAATATTTTTCTCTTTTTATTACCTAATTAACTCTATTCCTTTAGCTATAAAAAACATCCTCTTTCTTTCCTCTTCTCCTCATTGGAGGATGACTAATTTCCTATCAATGGAAGCACTCGAACATTTCTCCTCTCTAGCAATATAATTTTCTCTTAACACTAAAACACAGTGGAGTATTCAAGACTCTCCTCCAGTCTATTTATTCTTCATTGCTTCTTATTCTTTGTTGGCCCCAACTGGTTGGTTTACTACCTTGGGTCTCATTCATATTATCTACGTTTAAATTTTTTATTTGCATCATGTGGACTTTCTAGCATTTTAATAATGATTTTTCATTTTTTTTCAAATCCTCATATATCGATGCATTTAAATTGTGTCATCTAGGTTTGTATGTTTTGATTAAGTTGCTACTTCTTAGCGTCTGAAATACATACATACATACATACATACATATGTACATATATGTGTGTGTGTGTGTGTATTTTACAACAATAATTCTTTGTTTAACATGTCCTTGAGATATATAGAAGATTGTCCTGATTCGGGACGAGACTAAGAGCTATGAATTTTATTACTGCTATTCTTGTTTATTGTTTTAACATATTGTAATAATGTACGAATTACTAATAATAGTGAAAAGGGGATGATAAAAGGGGTCGAGAAATATTTGTTAATCGTCTTAGCTTTGCGTTATTATTACTTATTTTTTTTTAAAAAAATAAAGATCAAACTCGTTTTTCTCTATTTGAATTGGATCATGTGTTTTATGATTAAATAAATACTATCCCTTAACATATAGTTATTGGAAAAGTAGAAGGAATTACGAGGTCTAATTTCGAACCTTTTCAGACTGAACCGACTTTTCCTCGAAAATAATATCAACCCAAAAGTTTTAAAGGATTAATGTGTAGATGCCTTATGTGCTCATCTTTGCTTAGAATATATTATTATTGTTGTTATTATTACTATATTATTATTTTAATTAATTAATTTAATATTGTTATTGTTATTATTATTTTAATCTGACCTCCAATTAACTTGTTGCTAAGGTTGAAGGTCACGATTCATAATATCGTGTGGCCATCCCTATAAAGCAACAAACATTCTTTTGAGCTTTCAACTCTTTTAAACATCAAATATGAAAAAAATGTGTTTTAAATTATCATAAAAGTATTAATGAATTATAGTCCTTCTTTATTTTTATTTAGGTAATTTAGTTTTATATGTTGTGAGTTAGTAAATAAAATATTGTTTACGGTGTTTCTTTTATCTTTTCAAATTTTTCTCTTTACTTACATCTGAATAATTTAGATCCTTTAATTAATAATGTCTTTGTCCTCCTTATTGCTCGCGTATTTAATAAATAAATCGATTTGTCTTAAGCACCAGTATCACATTTAAGAAATAAGTTTAAAATATATAATTTCTTAATTTATACAATATTTTTTATGGTTTTATGAAATTTAATTATGATTTCAAATTTGTTGAAATTGTTTGTTATTTAAATTTTATGTTGTCGGTGTATTAATTTAATTTATGTTGAGATACTTATTTTTTAAAACAAATTTTATAAGTCTAGGAAATAGTTTAATTATTATTTTTTGTCACATAGTTTTTGCATTAATTTAATAAATGACTTAATTTACTACGTTTATTTTATTTATGTTGTGATTTAATTGCCTTGTGTCTTGAATATTTTTAGTATCTTTACTTTGATAAGTTTGCATTATTTTATCATTTAAATTGCATATTAATCATGAATTAATTTAATTTATCTTGATTATTTATTTTTGTTGAAATAAATTTGCTTGATAAAATTTCAGATTTATCTTATCATTTAGTTTTCACATTAATTTGAAAAGTGTTTAATTTTTATTTAACTTATTTACTCATTTTAATATTATATGAATTTATTTTTCTAATCACTTAGTCAATTAATTAGTCCTTATTTGACAACTTAGTTTTCCACATAAAATAAATCAGGAAGGACCTGAGTTGTGGACCTCAAAGGTTATAACACCTTATTTCGGTAATTTGATTGTGCAGGCTACGGTGACCTAGGCTGTAAACGGACCCGCGGTTAGTACGGTGCCTAACGCACCTCAAATCTACGTTGGGTGGCGACTCTTCTCTTTAAATAACCCTTAAGAGGCGTTACATGTCGAGTCACTCCACAGGAAAATGGGGCGCGAGCGTAAATGAGCTCTAGCGAGTTCCTTCACGACTGCGGCATGCGCTCGCGAATGATTCCTCCTAGAAGAGCAAATGGAAGAAGAAATGGTAATGATCGCCGGCGGTACCACCCATTTTGTGAAAGCCAGATGGACAACCATGTTACCCATGCGAGTTTGGGCCACTCTTAATATGTTGGCACGGGCGCAGTAACCGCCTAGATTAACTAGTAGTATGGCTGTGTTCCTAGAATAGAAATGTAGCGGCGACAAGGATGAGAGATTTTCTCCTAATGGGAAACCACCGAGTTCTTGAGGTCATGTTTCCTACCTTAGGCGAGAAAGATGATTTCCAAATGTTTCTTGTACCATCTAGTTTGGGTTAAGGATGCGTAATACGAGACCCACAGGCTCTTGATCTATCCCTATAGTATGTGAATATGCAGGTTTTCCGGATCATCTGCTAGAGTCCCTCCCAGGGAAGATTGACTTTTGGTATTGACCTTCTTCCTAGATCGCAACCTATATCCATTCCTCCTTGCAGTTGGATCCAGAATTTGAGCTAAAATAGTTGAAAGAATAGTTGAAGGATCTGCGGATAAGGGCTTCGTCGGCTTGCTCATCATTGAATTATTAAATCTATTGTTTAAAGAAGGATAGGTCTCTTTGTATGTGAATTATCTGAGCGGTTCTGAACAAGGTTACAATTAATAATAAGTATCACTTCCCCATAATTGATGACTTGTTTGACCGACTTAGTCTTAGTGTTTCTCAAAGATAGACCTAAATCCGTCTATCTTAAGCTCAGAGTTAAGGAAGTGACGCATCGGCGACCTTGGTTCGATAGGTAACTGAGTTTGTAATTTTGTCTGATTGGAAGCGGTTACGGTATCTAGGGATATGAATGAGAGTTCTTTTAACTCTCTTGGTCATTCTCCTCAATTCAATGAATTCAAGTTCTAGATCAAGTTCATGATCTTGTGGGGTTTTGTCCTAATTTTATAAAATTCTCTATGATTTATTTATGGGTTAATTCCCTTCATATTTCAAAGTATATTTTAAGATTCATGGTCAGATTTTATATTTATTTTGATTATAAATTCATGCTTTCAAGTTTTAGAAAATTATGTCCAAATTATGCAAGTTCATGAAAAGTTAAGTTTATGATTTATGATTTCAAGTATGATGAGATATCTAGTACGTATAAATGCTTACAAATGACTTTGATTAATGAAGTCTATTTTAAGTATGCATAATTTTTTTTATTTGGGCAAGCCAACACAAGACAAGTATATTTTATGATCTAGCCAAGGCTAACAAGATCAAATGAGAGATATGTGTTTTGAAGTCAAGACTCCTCAAATATATAGATTCAAGTTATGTTCTATTATATGATTATATGAGTATTATAAATGTTTTAGGAGTAGTGTCTAGCAGGTAGGCTAGCTAGGGGTTTTGAGTTTCTCGATCTCTTAAACTACATCCAACATAGGTATATTTTGGGGCCTCTTAAGAGAGTGTTTCCCCCTGTCCAAGGGCACGTCGTTATATCACCACCGCCCATATCTTTGTTCTGAAAAGGCTTAGGATAGTCCTCCTCTATGTGAGCAAGAACGTGGGATCATCATGCGCTCATACATGGTAGATGTCGGTTATAGTCTCTAATTGTTCTTATGATTTTGATTATGCGTATTTATGACATATGTTTTTTACGACGGGTTTGACCCATCGATCGGTTTATAAGCTTTTACTTATGATATCGATTCTGGCCGATCCATATGTTTCAACTTTCGGCTTTTGGGTCATTTAATTCAGACATGAGATTTAGTTTATGACTTTTCAAGTGTTCGGATATCGGCATGTAGTCCTTACTACGTGATCTTATGATTTATGTTATGTGCATCATTTCAGTTATACTTATTCAACTTTGTTTACTTATCTTCCATACTCGTACATTTAATCTTGTGCGTACCTACATCTTTGTATCATTTCATGATACGGAGTTTCAAACTCCCAGTTGTGATTAGCCGATCTCCAAATCTTAGTCTAGTTCCCTTGTTTCCAGGAGTGAATCCCTCATCCTTGAGGACCTTCGGATCATTGAGTTGTGTTACTTTAGGTTTTTAGACTTTTGAGTGGGCTAGTTGGAATGTTTGTTCCATCGGCTCTTCGATTATGTTAGAGGGTTTTCAAAGCAGTATATGCAGAATCTCATCTTGTCGGTATTGACTCTATAGGGATGATATGTATGCGGACTTTCGGCTTCATTCATGTTTCGGTTATCATCTTTTGCTTGAAGCGTGTGCTTTGATTATCATGTTCATTTCATGGATTGACTTGGAGCCCTTTATGATTCTAGGTTCTAGGTTTCGTGTCTCGGTCCAAACCTATGTTCGGGTCAAGTGATATCATCGAAGGGAAAAATATGGTACTCTTGATTTTGATGGTTAAAAAAATTTATAGCGGACTAGATTCACATTTTTTATCTCTTCACGGGGACCCAGATTCATGTCTCGGGTGGTCAAATTATAGGCGTAAAGTGGGAGTTTCGCCCCATGGCAATGTGTAAGGGCAACAACCTTTCAAAGAAAAAGTGATCTTTCATTCAGGGGGAATTATATGGTAATATGGTTCGTAGGGGGATTTCAATTTATGATTTTGTCATCATGAGAAAATGGAAAATTGATGAAGCATAGACATTGAATTACTATGCCTTATTTTGATGATTTGGAAAATGTGTTGAGGACTTGATACACCGGCTTGCAAGGGTAACTTGATTCATGTGACAGGTCATCTATGAGTTTTGTAATCATCAAAGGGATAAAGTGATGAAGCATAGAAAGCGAAGTCTTGTTCCTTGTTTTGATGATCTGAAAAACCCTCTTGAGAGCCCAGAGGCGATGCTAGGGACCGGGTCCTTGATCTTGAAGATCAACCTTCCTTTGTTGTGGTCAACTTTTTGATATTTACGATCTAAGGAGCTCATCTCTCTCAAAATTGTCCACTTCCCAGCCAAGAGGCTATATTTATTACACAGTCCTTACTATGAAAGACTTTAAGCCCCTATACGGTGGGCTTTGAACCGCATCCCAGTGCGCAGGTAGGCCTATCTCGGGTTTTACGGAAATAAGGGGCTATATAAGCAGTTTGTAAACACGGCCTCCCGACCAGCCCCAGGCCTATAGCCACTTTGTGAATGCATCAACGGCCTAACCGAAACATTCTAATATCGAGGAACTGTGTGGGTAGACAAGGCCACCATACTTTTTAGTCATCGAAACCGTAACATAAGGAATGCGCGAAAAGCTACGTGGCCAGAAGCAAGGTCACCACTACTATCAAACAATGGCCCCTCCACGGCCAACGTAAGCAGTAATAAGCAGTATAACAAGCGCACTGACCTCTTACAGACTCCGGCCCGACCACCCAGGAGATAATATATACAATCGCAAGCCTCATGAACAATAATAGAGCCCAGTCGGGATGGGGCCCAGACCTACCCCATCTTGTACAACAAAGGAAAAGAGCTACGCCTGCGAATCGAGACTCGGGATGACGAGGCTAATGACTGATAGCTGAGCGGAATCACGAGTCAGCCTCCCTCGTCTATGGTACCTACGGGCGGGTAATGCGATTGCCTTACTTAGGGCGTTGATGCCGCCCAGTGCGAGTGTGCAAAGCAGGCGAAATAATATACTTGAATACAGGCGAGATATAGATAGCATAACTTCATGATTATGTATAGCGGGGAGATAGGCGGAATGGGAAGGTGATATGAGCGAATGACTTTACTTGTGCGATAAGGCGGGCGTACTATTAGGCCTTTGACATTTCTTTGTCACAGTAAGCTAGTATATAACACATAAATAGATATACAAGTAACTTAGCCCGAGCCAATACCAACCCCGTAAGCCAGGATGGCGCCAAGTAAGCAAGCAATCTATATGCCCCTACCTAGGGTCAAACCATCCTAAAAATAAGTCACTCCCCTCATCGCTCTAGGAGCTCTCACCGACCCCCTGGGCTCCGGCTCGGGCCATAGCCCCAAATATGAATAGCAGGTAATAGAGTCAGGGACTCATGTATGCAGCAGTTAGGTGCATTTCCACTGGACATTGCTCAACGGGGCTATCGCCAACGAGGGCGTAACTATTCCCTGGATATGACTTCAGCCCAGGGGAATATAATGCTTGGGCAGTACCCTTGGACATAACTCAACAAAGTTTACATCTGTCTTGTAGTCTTGATCAGGCCGATATGGGAAAGCTTCATCCATTTTGTCAGTGGGGCGGCATGCCACTCCTTAGAGTGGCGTAAACTTCGCGCTCGGTGGGTGGCAGATTACCAGCAGGGGTGGCGGGGACGCTCAATACGGTGCCCTCACTTCCACGTCAAGTCTCGACAAACAAATAGCACATATAAATAGCAGCATGTTTAGCGAAAAGGCTATACGAAATCGTTTATTCGATCTCATGCTTATTATACTAATTCTTTGCGATTATCTTGATTACGTAATCTTGTTTAGCTGTTTAGCTGTCGCAGCGGACTGCTATCTGGCCCCGAATAAGCTGTCTGTAGCAAATATCTCTCACTGTCTGTCTGAAGGGCTGAGTACGCGCCATAATACGTACATACATGCGATTTTACTTTGCTAACTTTATTTTGAAAATCTGTATCTTTTTATTCTACAACATGCTTGCTAATCATACAATAGGCTATCTTGAATCTGGAATGCTAACTCGCCATGAGCGCACATTGCTTTACTAACTTTGGATTTGAGTACGATATGGCAACGCAAACCCAGTTTTACTAACTTACTCAATACTCAACATTCAACTCAGAAGAGGTTCAAATACGGAGTTTACTATGATTTATATGGCTAAGGCGCACAACTTGCTTGAAGAACTACTTCCACCATTACCTTAACCTCGAGGTTATCCCATTTGTCGGACGAGGCTGGAGTCGGTACTCCGGCTATTTCTCCCAGTTGCATTCATATACACGTCAATTAGTACTAAATACAACACTATTACGGAAAGACAACTTCACTTTCGATATATTCTGACCTAAACTTAGGCTTATCGAAAAGACGGTCAGCTTGCTATATTTCAAAGTCGGAAAGGGAGAAGTATTCACCTTCTGGTAGGAGCACATAGACATTAGTTTGGAGCAATTCTACTTACCTTAGTTCGGTAGCTTGACGATTCATCGGCCATATTTCGCGAAACAAAATCCGTAAAAATGCTCTCTGTTGCTAAATACCTCGGTACTGAGGTTAATTTAGATTTGGACTACGTTTGACGGCGTGTCGAGCGATATGTTTTATAACCCTCTTCGCACCTCTCTGTTCTCTCTCAAGTTAAGAATTATTTGATAATATGTAAGAAATAACCGGAAGTGAGACATATATATAATTGTCACTATAAATTGCATTCGGGGAATGCGATTTATAATCGCGCTACGGAATGCGATTGCAAGTCACATTTTTGCCTTGTGGAGCTTGGCGCTTGTCCGATCTTTCCCAGGGCCTTTTTCTAGCATGTATGGCATTCTAAAACTCTTAACCAACATGCGAATAGGCCATCTATGTGTGTCGAGAATTTTACGAGTGTAACATTCTCCCCCCCTTAAGAACATTCATCCTCGAATGTACACTTCCATCTTTAGGACTTCTCAACCTTCAGCTTGTTTAAGAAAAATTTGTGAGTTTCCCTATAATATGGACTATCCCAAAAACTTGAAATGCGAAAAAGTCCAATACGGGTACTCCACACAATACTATAATATTCACATGACAGATTAAGATCGATCATTTACTTACATATACAAACCATAAGGCATTGCATAAGTAACAATCTAACATGCACAATGGCGACTAGGCTTGAAACAAGTGAGGATATCAGTTTGTCTTATCTTCCTCCCTTTGCCACGTCATCTCTTCTCGGTTCTTTACGCTCTAATGCTTTGGCGAGACGCAATATCTTTAGTTCTCAATGCGAATACATGCATCTAAGATGGCCTCTTGGAACCTCTTCGTGGCTTGACTCTTCGTAACTTTGGATATCCTGAATTTGATTTGCTCACGGATGGGTCTCCTTTATGCATTTCCTCGTGCTAGAATCATGAAGCCCAGGATGAACGGTTCTGAATTACCGGGAGGCAAGTTCAGCTCGTATGCCACTTGGCCTATCTTTCGACGAGATACGAGTAAGGCCGGAATAGGCCTTTGGTGAGCTTACCCTTCTTGTCGAATCTCATCACCCTCATCGGAGACACTTTCAAAAATACCCCGGTCATTCACATCGAATTCTAGGTTTTACGCGCCAGCACATGCATATGATTTAAGCGGCTCGTACGAGTCGATGGCGTTCTACGATAAGCTTTACCTTCTCCTCGGCTGTTGAATAATGTCACGGCCCGATCAACGATTCTCCTACTTCAAACCCGGTAATCGGCGATCGCATTTTCGCTAGGTATGGTGCCTCGGCGCCATCTGAATGTTGAGTGATAGCTATTATTATAGGCAAACTTCGATTAGGGCAAATGCTCATCCCGGCTACCACCAAAATCTAGCACACACGCTCGCAACATATTAGCATCGGATGGTGCGTTCGGCTTGTCCCAGTACGTACGGGTGGGCAGTGTTGCTCAGAGTGTCTAACCGTACGGACATATAAAACAGGGCCAAAATACGGCAAATGCTTTGTGCTCCTCGGTCTAAATAATGGATGCGCCTCAGTGCAATCGGCTATTATCGAATATACAACTCGGCATAGTCTTGGCCCAGAAAGTAGTTCTCACGGGCAGGAAATGGGTGATTTTGTCAATCTGTCAAACATCACCCATATAGAGTCATATCTATGTGGTATGAGGTATCACCACAAAATCTATATTCCTGCTTCCCACTTCCCAGAGAGACCTGGTATGTCACGAGTTAACGCTGGTTTCTGATGTTCTGCTTTCACCTATTAGCGGATTAGGACACTGGGCTACAAATTCAGCAATTTCTCTTTTATACAACACCAGTAGTTTTCTTTGATATCATGGTACATTTTCGTCACGCTGGGGTGGAGAGAATAGCGGGCGTAATGTACCTCATTCATAATCTGGCGGCGGAGCAAAATATACGGAACACAGTGTTTTGCCCTTACATCGCCACACCTCATCCTCAGAGTTATGGAAATCGCGCGCCCTTGCGGGGTCTGTCCTTAAAGCTGGACCGGAGTCGGGATCTTCATATTCTTAGTTCTTTTACCCCCCACAACCTTAAGGGCCGCGCGGCGGTGTTACGAGATTACCGCTCTGTTGTCCTTCATTTACGTTACATGAACTGACTAAATTGACTAGTGGTGTCTCCACGACCAACTCAGGTGCTCGGTTTGCAAATACGCCCAAACTCTAATAGATCTATAGGCTTGGGCGTTTGCTACTTCATCTTCTCTTCTTGATTGATACAACATATTCATATTTAGGGAAACTTGGCATAAAATTAGTGAATTCATCTTGTCTGTTCATGCGGAGAAACCAACAGGAGTAATCACCCAGGTATAACAAGAGCCTATACGGCCTTTTGGCGCATGCGAAGCTTTATTTAATCTTTGGGATAACACGAAGACGACCGTCTGCGCACCTTGTGCCTTTATTCGTCAGAGGATCTGATATTGATCATGATCTCCCAATGTCCCGGCTTGCAAAACCTGAGTAAGCGGTGTTTGGGTTAAATGACTAGAATGTGGCGAGTGGTCTACTTCGTACCCTAAACGTTGTGCTCGGCATCTATAGCTCGTGCATAACTGGCAGGAGTTGTGGGCATCTAAGCCTTTGTTATTCTACTTGGACAAGCTGGCAAATGAGCTTAGTCGGACTTACTCTCGGGCGATCAATCTCACGGATCTTCACGGGGAGTCTCTTGATCTCTTTTGTCTTAGTAAACCTTTGTGCTAGCAGTACTGCAATTTCATCGCGTATAGTATCCGCTAGTTTATATTCTTGTTCTAGGAAATTCTCAGTCTTATGAGCCATTTCGTAAAGGCGGGTCTTACGCTGGGACTGCAATATCTGCGTATCTTACGAGACCGGCTAAAGTACCCAGTCTGTCATTCTTGATGTGGACCCTTTCTTGGGGTTCCCGCGGGTTTGTCGACTCGGACGGGCTAGCTAACTTGCGGGGTGTTCCATAGTAAGCTGCTACGTTGACTAAGGCCGACTCATCTACAAGGGTGGGAAAACGATGTACGACCATAACATGCTGGAAAATAGTGCGGTATTACTAACCTCGACGTATGTCTATTGAACTCTAATTAGTTGGTTACAGCTTTTATGCTATATAGTAATCTTTTAGGGATACTTCCACTGCTAATACGGGCGCTAGTTGGTCGTTAGGCCAGTCCCTAACTACTCATAATTCATCCAGCCACGATTCGGGCTACTAACTCTTGTAAGCTTCTAAAGCCCTGAATCTAGCGGCAACATATAGAATTACGTGCTTAATAGCGAGAGCGAGATGAGTTTCTGTGGCTTAAATACGTAAGTCACACTTAACCTTGCCCTTCTCTCTTTCTCTCTCTTTTTTGGGGCAAAGAGGGGTCTAGCAGTCTGTCAGTATATACTTCCTAGCGGCTATCAGAATGCGGGTGATTGTAACCCTATTGGCGTTTCTCCATGACACTCTTCATTCTCTGCGCATCCGTATATCGGTAACTCGTACAATACATACTGAATACATAGTGATACGTAATCTCGACATGCTTTGTGAGTTTCATCTTGTACATGATATACGCCTACGGTCACAATAATATTTCTGCCTCTCTTATCATCTCATTGTATTGTCACCCCGTTACGGAGGTAACAAACGTATACACTTTAATTATGGTCTGCGTAGAAATTTCGCCACTCTTACAACATGGGGTCAATGTCAGAACCTTGTGGCCTTACTTGGAATTGTATTGGGGAGCCCACATTGTCTGGGGGTCTTATCTCAGTAGCACTGGATTAGAGTCTCTGTATCGGCGGTTTCTTAACTTTTCCGTAGGCGGGCATACCGCGGCATTTTGGTGCAATCTTGCGGGTTCTTAGTGACTGCTTAGAGGCTTAGTCCTTCATTCACGATATTCTATCAATTTGGGGTAAATTCTAATTTCCCTACAAAATCTAGTACTCTGTGATGCGCTAGGTCTTACTTGCTCTACTACTTATTACCGTAAAGTGCACAACTTACGTAATCATAGGGGCTTTTCTCTCTTCTCTTTTTCGCTTTCTACCACCACGGAATCAATCAATTTGTCTTCACTTACTTCTTGATTTGGGCAATCTCACCTCAAGTCTTATGTCCCTTTCTTGTCTTTTGGAATCAAGGTCCAGAGGTAGGAATAGCCCTTTTCTTATTGCAACAAAATGAAACATATAGTGTACCACATGCGAAGAGATGGATATGGGAATCACGCATTTCCCTCTCTTTCTCATACTTATCGATGGTCTAACATTGTCTATAATCTTAATAGGATCTTATATATCTAATAAATAAGTCTGCTTTCGTATGCACATAGTATTTCGACTTCCTGATATACGTTATCAACGTATGCGGATCAAATGCAGATGCAGGTATCATCTTTGGGAGGTCTGCAGTACCTCCTCTGGCATTGTAATTTTCTTATAAGCTGGTGATGCCCTCTTAATTGCTATATACATATTACACTTTGTGATGGGAGTGCTATTGATCTGTCTTTGTATCCGTAATCCAAAGAATATGGTAAGTTTTTAGGGACTCGGCCCTATGTTATGTAGCTCACATGGCACGGCGAATGAGAAAGAAGAGTAACTATACTATCATGCCTTGCCGGCCTCACACTTGCTATGGTATGGCAATTTGCACAACCGTCCATGGAGCAAGACTTTCACCTTAGCACGGCACGGACTCCAGGACCTGACACACTCGATACCAAGTTTGTCACGCCCCGCCCTTGGGGGTATGAGCGCTTTGGTGCTTACTAGTAAGACACAATTTGCTATACGGTGAGCTAGACACATCGGTGCACACGGCTAGCTCTATCTCGGGTTACGGAAGCGAAGGGCTATAACGGTTGTAAGCACGGCCTCAGGCCAGCTTTGGGCCTATAGCCACTTGTGAATGCATCAACGGCTAACCGGAAACATTCTAATATCAAGGAACTGTGCGGAAGTGAGCAAAGGACACCATGCTATCTGAGTAAATGCAAACGTAACATAAAGATGCGAGAAAGCTACGTGATAGGCAGGTCACCATTCTTATCAAACTATGGCACACAGCGGCCTTCAAAAGCAATCTTAAATAGCCCTCTAACAAACGCACGGCCTCACACGGCCAAGCTCAGCCCGACCACGGGGAGATAGCTATATACAATCTGCTGACCTCGCAAACGATAATTGAGCCCGATCGGGACCAGGCCTGAGCCTGCCCATCTTGTACAACAAGGAAAGAGCTACGCCTCACGGGAATCGAGACCTCGGATGACGGAGGCGTGACTCAGGCCCAGTGGAATCACGAGGATGTGCTCCTGGATGCAGCAGTGCCTATGAGCCAAGTGTGCGGCGCCCCACTTAGGGTGTCGATGCGCTGATGCTTGAGTATGTAGCATTGAGAAATAATATAGCCAGATACAGGCGGATATAGATGGCATAGCCCAGCAGTCGTATGGCCGGGAGATAGGCTGAGATACGAAGAGGGCGATATAGGCTGAATCAAGGCTTTACTTATCCTTAGATAAAGGCCAAGGAGCGTGCCCTGTAGGGCCATGGCAGCCTGTTGTCTATTAGCTAGTAGTATATAACACATAAATAATTCTCTGAGTAGCAAGCAGGACGATACCAACCCCATAAGCTGGGATGGCGCCAAGCAAGCAAACAATCATATGCGCCTAGGGTCAAAACCGACCAATAAGTCACTCCTCGTCTGCTCACTAGGGCTCTGCAGGCCCCTGGGTCTCCGTCGGGCCATAGCCCCTAGATATGAATAGCAGATATTAAGTGCAGGGGACTCCTATCTTGTATCTATAATAGATAGGGTCTGTTTCCCTGGACCTTTGCTCAACGGGGCTATACGTAGCAGGAAGTTGTATCTATTCACACAGACCTGACTCAGCAGGAATATGTTATGTGGACCGGTACCACGGACACGACTCAACGGGGGTTTATGCATGCTTGTGAGTCTTCGATCGGGCGGAGTATGGGGAAAGCCCCGTCCCGTCTTCGTCCAAGGCTGGGGACGGCATGCCACTCCCTTAGAGTGACGTAAACCCACCCGCTCGTGGGAACACCGATTACCAACCCAAGGGGCGGCGAGGGCCTTCCCGACTCGGTGCCCTCGCGCGCCACGTAGTCTCAACAAATAAATAGCACATATAAATAGCAAGCATGTTTAGCTGAAAAAGGCTATACACTCTGATTTCTTATTACGATCTCTTTACGTATTATGCGATTCTTTACATATTATGCGATTACGTAATCTTTATTTAGCTTGTTTGTCTGTCGTAGCCGAGGATACTATCATGAATGCGCTAATGTGTGATATCTTCATGCGTGAAGGAGCTGGTACGTGGCCATAATTAGCGTGTCCCATACGATTTTACTTTACTAACATTACGAAAATCTATATCTTTTTATTCTACAGCTTGTACTTGCTAATCATACAATAGGCTATCTTGAACCAGAATGTAGCTCTCGCCCTTTGCGTAGCTACAACTTGATTTTGGAGTCTGATATAATAGCGGAAACGGATTTTACTAACTTGCTCAATACTCAAGCATTGACTCGAGAGTTCAAATAGGATTTTACTATAATTTATGGCTAAAGGCGCTGTAGCAGGAAGAAACTGCTTCGCATACCTTAACCTCGAGTTATCCATTGTGAACGAGGCTCGGTCAGTACTCCGACTATTTCTCCCAAGCTGCATTCATATACACGTCAATTAGTACTAAATACAACACTATTACGAAAGACAACTTCACTTTCGATATATTTATAGCCTAAACTTAGGCTTCTGCTCTCAAAGAGCCGGTCGAGAAAACTTGCTATTTTGAGGAAGTCCGAAGGGAGAAGTATTCACCTTACGAGTTTAGGAGCACATAGACACTAGTTTGGAAGCAATTCTACTTACCTTAGTCAGGTAGCTTGATTAGGTGGTAGGTATTTGCGAAACAAAATTCATTAGGAATGCTCCTGTTGCTAAATACCTCAAATTTTGAGGTTAATTTAGATTTGGACTACGTTTGACGGCGTAATCGAACGATATTTTTATAACCCTCTTCGCTCCTCTCTTGGTCTCTGAAGTTCACAAATTATTTGATAATATGAATGAAATAGCAGAAGTGGGGACATATATATAATTGTCACTATAAATTCGTTCGAGATGCGATTTATAAGTCACATTTTCACATTTTGCCTTGCGACGCGCCGACTTGGCGCTTGTCCGATCTTTCCCCCGGGCCTTTTTCTAGCATGTATGGCATTCTAAAACTCTTAACCAACATGCCAATAGGCCATCTATGTGTCGGGAATTTTACAGGGTGTAACACAAATCCTCTCACATATATTGAACATCACAAGATGCAATCCTGATAGAACCAGATACGAGGGAGCAGATACGTTGTTTGTTCCCTATTCTCAAAGTCAACCTTCACATATGTAAAGTTGTTGCTTCTGTTGCTGTGGTTTCAGCCTTTTGTTCGTTGGTTAAAAATTATATTTCTCTCTCATCCTTTGATATATGTTGAACAAGACAAAGAGCAAAACTAAGTTTTGTAACAAAAAAAATATTGATCTCCTCTACATTTCAAAACCGCCAGACCTCTCCAAAGAGAAAGTTGCTACAACTTGAAGAATTTATTCCTTATCAAGAGTTATGTCTTGTGTTTCATGTTGTTGAGTCTTTGTATTTGTGCTCTTAACATTGTAAACCTACTCCTCTTTTGAGAAGCTTTTGTAGGTTATTTCTATCTTGTATCTGAACCATTTGGGAGGGTTAGAGTTAGTTGTAGATGTCTTTATGATAGAGTTATTACAAAGGGCTTACAATAGAGTTATTGTAAGGGGAGAGATTAAAATTTTAATTTTTAGGTTTTAATAGGTTGTAATCTAAAACATTGCCCGGTTGTTTAGTGTTTGAAAAATCCTACTAGGGTAGGTCGTGGTTTTACTCTCTTGGGTAAAGAGATTTTCACATAAAGATCTGGTGTTCTTTAGTTTACTGTCATAGCTATTTGTTAGTTTGACCATCTATTTCTTCTAGTCAAAGGACCTGGTCCCTTTACTTGTGGCGGACTCATACAAGCCAACAAAAATAGCATAGAATTTTATAACAAACAAGTAAAAGAATGGAAGAAAATAAAACTTTAAGCAAAATTTACATCGCTTCCGCTCAATTGCATGTTCTTTCCTTTAAACATCATGTATTTCCCAAAAATAATGCATATTTAGGAGTTTATATATGACCTAGGTTTTGTAGGAGATATTCAAGCCCATCTAAAGTCAAGCAGAGAAAATTAAAGTCGTGTGCCTGTGGGATCACTATGCGAGGAGGTTGACGAGCACCTTGTGACACCCCAAAAAGTTCTTAAACTCAAACCCCTAGAAATCAATAGGGAACCAGCAAAAATGCCGCAGAACGACTCATGTAATGAGTCTTCATTTGGTCTGACGGGTCATTATTACGCCCATCTTGAGGAAGTCCTAAAGTTGGTGAAATTTTTCTCTAGAACTAACGAGTGTCAGGATGACTAGGTAGTACTTACAACGAGTCATTAGGAAGAGCCATAGGAAGAGTTTCAGAAACTGTACATGTGTGACTGTTGTGACCAGGAGAGAAATAACGGATCATGGGTTCACGTAATGACTCATCCTGTCTAGTCGTTGGTTGAAGAATCAGAAAGTAGAAAATTAGCTACGAAAGTAATGGATGGATCCAATGAGTCATTAAGTCAGAAAATGACTCATTGGATGGATCTGCCACTGACAGACAGATTTTTAAAGCGAATATTCAGGGGTATTTTAGTAAAATTCTATGCTTATAACTCCTAAATGATGTTGTTTTGGGGCTCCTAAGGGTCCAACTAAAGAAATTTTTCTAGCCTAATCCCTCATTCTACTCTAAAATATCTGTAGATCATCTTCTCCCTTCTCCTCTCTAGGCTCAAGAACTAGGTTTTCTCTCCAAGGTGTAGCAAACTTCAAGTTTTTCAAGGGGATTCTTCAACCAGGTATGTGGGACT
This sequence comes from Datura stramonium, assembly GCA_018107945.1. Lineage (NCBI taxonomy): Eukaryota > Viridiplantae > Streptophyta > Magnoliopsida > Solanales > Solanaceae > Datura > Datura stramonium. The sequence goes on along the minus strand of JACEIK010003748.1, from coordinate 106,416 downwards.
TCAACAAAGGTTCTCTTTTACCCTTGTGTCCCGGTTTATATCCAAAATCCTAGCTATTTTGATTCCCTAGAAATTTATATCTTAGGGTTTCGATTCTATATATGAACTCTCTTATGTTAGTCATGTCTTTCATGATCCTTATGATTAATAGCTATGTATGTTCATGATTCCTCTCCCAAGTTCATGATTTACGTCCATGATATGATATTAACATGATTTTCAAGTCTTAGCCATGATTTATCACTATTTTTTAAATATGGCCTGTTTTTGAAATATATGGATTTACCTCATAAAATTTACACTATGGTTTGAGTCTATTATTTTCATGAATTCAGTATAATCAACATGTTTATGGTTCTTTATACTCTCAGGCTTCTTGCTAGTTAAAAAGTAGCCCTGACTAGTCTTAGAACATCAGTTTTGAGCCCTCAGTATTAGCATATTCATGGTCCTCTAGGCTTTCGGGATCCTTGTTAGATAAAGTAGTTCCGACTAGTATTAGGATATCAGCTTCAAATTATCAGTTACATATATCCTTATGTTCAGCTAGGAGTAGTACTTAGCACCGAGCAGTTCGGGGTTCCAGTGCACCTAGGTCTCAAAACTACGTACCACCGTAGGATAAGAGATCCTTGATAGTAGAGAATGTTTTCCTTAGCCCAATGAATATGGGATCCTCGCTAGTAAGAGTGTCTCCCTCGCCTCAATGGGAGCATGCAGGTGTCGTCGTTAGTCGAGATTTTCTCCCTGAGTTCATGAGTGATATCACACCGGTCATGGTTCTTACCCTTGGCAAGGTATGAACATCCTTCTAACCAGGATTACAGGTCGGGCTCTATGAGGCTCACATTGGAGTTTGTCGGTTAATAGTGTTTCCCGTTTCAGTTTCAGTGTCAGTGCAGTTGTTTCGGTTACAGTTTTCAATTTATGATTTCAGATTCAGTCTTTAGTATGTATGTGACTCTTAACAACCAGTTTTACCTGTATTTATTTAAATGTTTTCAAACTATCATATCATGTCAGTATTCATGCATCTTAGATAGGGTCATTGTACATTACCTCAACTTACGTGTTCAGTCATGGTTTATGCACAGTCTTTTCTCATATTTATAGTATGTTCTCGTTCTTAGTGGAATTTCCTATATACTCAGTACATTCCAAGTACTGAGCATATTTTATGTGTTATATCATTTTATGATATAGATCCAGGTGTTCAGACTCAGCCTCGCGGGTAGAAACATTCCAGATTCTATCAGTTGGCAGTGGTGAGTCCTCATCTTCCTAGGACGGGAGTTATATTTCCTTTATTTCAGTATTATTTTAGTTTTAAATTTTGGAGTTAGCTGGGGACTTGTCCCAGTAGCTCATCGGAGTAGTAGAGGCTTTCATACAATGTAGTATAGTCCCAACTTATGACTCAGTAGTTTTAACAAATTATGTCCTTACGCATAATGATCATATTTTCTTTTCAGTTAGCTTCTGCTCAAATATGCTTTATTAGTTGTTGTTGTGATAGAACTATGTTATGCCATGGGTTAGTTTGGGGTCGTTCGTGATTCTGAGTCTCGTGTTATGGTCAGGGTGTAGACTTGGATCGTGACTTACCTCCTCACCAAGATTCAACAGTTGCACATTATGAAGGATGATTTTGACAGGACTGCGCTGTTTTGCATCTCTGCCATGCCTCTTAGCTCGCTAGCCTGGTCGCAATGCGAACATGTGGGCATTCTTTCTCCTGCCAATTCTTTCTTTTTTTGACTTGTTTCGATCCAAAGCACTTTCTGCACATATAAAATACATAATAAACATAAAATGTCTCAAAAAACAAATAAACTACACTACTATAATTAATAATATACTTACGTTGTAGCCGAATATCAATTGCTTTTCCAACTCTATTTATAATAACAATATTCATACTAATATATTTATTATCTTGTAAGTGTTAGGAGAGGTTAAAATAAAAAATTCTATGATCAGATATCTGCTATATTCTATCGATATTTGCTTTATTTTATTTTATTAACTATTAGATCATCCTCCAAATATTTAATTACCTTTCTAATTGTTTTAATTACTTGTCAACGTGAATTAGTAATGAATTGACGATTACTGGTGCTTATGCAAAAATATGATGCGTTGTAATGTTTATAAAAGGCACACATTTCCTTGACTGCTTGGTGCACCACTAAATAATTAATTCATTGAGCATGACTACTCAATGTCAGAAGCATCAATAATCTATAGTTTTTTGAGAAGACAAACAAAAAGTGCAAGGATAAGGACGAGGTTATTCTCCATATCTTTTTCCTTCTCATTTTTCATGCTTTTATTTTCATTTAATAGCAACTTGACACATTTTAATGGTATGCTAGTTATTGTTCAAATCCTCTCACATGATCAAAATTATTAATTTACTATAAAAAGCCATAATCGAGGCATGTGTTAGTGGAAGAAGACATAAAGAAAAAGTAAAAGAAACAATTTGTTAAAGAAAATACACCGACAATGTGGTGCAATAGAAAGACAAAGTCTTAACCTCTTGATATACAAACAAGGAATGTTTTTGGGTTTATGTAAAATCAAGTTACTCACCAGACCAATAGCTAATTTGGCTATATTTATGGAAAGATAAAAGTACTTATCTTTTAAAAAAGGATGATACTTATTTTAACTTTAAAAGAGTAGCTTTTTAAAAAAAAATATTTTTGAAATCTAGGTGAAAAGATTGCTTGATAAACCTATCAAATGTGTGTACTTTTTTTTTCATTTGGATTTTTGAATTTTTGCTAATAAGATTGTAATGAGATATATTATTTATCAAGATATGAATATTTAAGGGGGAGTGTTGTAAAACAATTAGTTAGTGTGAATGTCCACAATTTTATAAATTAATTCTTCACTACTCATTATTTTGATATTAACTCACACATCTCCATACTTTCTCCATGATTTTTTCCCATAATTTTTGTGATTAATGTCATAATATGACAACCTTTTGTATGCCTTTATGAACACGACAAATAGAGATATAAGAACTCAGATTATACACACTTAAATATAGTTGGGAAAAGAAAAAAAAGCTCTCTTTTGCTCTCTTTACCTTTCTCTGACTACTTTCTTATTTATATTGTTATTTATTTATTCTCATTTTATAACAATATAATAATTATTGGCAATTTCAGAGTAAATTTTCTGGACAAATATTCTTTTCATTGGGATTTTGCACATGGTTCTAAAACATATTTATGCTTTTCTTTTTAGAACAATTGTATGCTCATCCTAGAGAATCCCACAGTTGGGTCTCATCAATCACTCTCTAACTTCTTGTTATCTCTTTCTTAAGTCTTAAGTCTAAAGACTTTCCTATGTAATAAAGATGAATAGATGATACTAAAAGCTTTCTTTTCACTAAAGTTTATATTCTTCTACATAATAGACGTTGGTTATATTTTTAATTATTTTTCCTTCTTTTTTTTTTGGGTTCATTTCTTACTAAAATCCTAAACAAATCCCAATAATTACTGGTCAACTATATCATCACCAATAAAATTAACAAAATAGTTATTTAAAATATTAATTAAATTGAATATAAAACTAACTTAAGGTACAACTTAATTCCTAACACTTTCAAAAGTCCAAATCCATTAAAATGGAATCAAATAAAAATCTGTAGAGAGAAGATATCTTATTAGATTTATAGTAATAAGTAGGTCCCTTTTGACTATTTGGACACTAGATCTCCACACCCTGATTGATGCCTCTCAACAGAATATGTATGCCATGTTAGGTAGTCCTTCCCGTACAAAAATAAGTGATATTTTAATCTTTTAATTTTATTTTAAAATAAATGGTATTTTACATAATCAATAAGACATTAATGATATTCTTTCAATTTTACCCTTATTTAAATGAAGAGATTTTTACATAATCAAGAAAATATAAAAGAGTTATATTTTTCTCAATATATTTATTAGGGGTAAATAGNGTGTATCTTCTTTTGAAATTTGATGGTTATATTTTCTCTCTATTTTTTACTATTCCTCAAATAATTTCTTTCTTCCATTTTAATAGTTTTCCTCCATTTTTTCTATATGAATTCATATTTTTTACTTCGTGATAAGACCCTACCCAAAGTTATCTTTTCATTTCATATTTGAAGTAAATATAAACATTAGAACATGTTGCAATTTATGGTTATAAATAAGTTATATTAAAGGGAGAAAATTATAAACTATCATTTTATATCATCGTATTATTTTTTAAGTGCATCTTCCTTTGAAATTTGATAGTTATATGTTTTCTCTCTATTTTTTTACGATTTCTCAAATAATTTCTTTCTTTCATTTAATACTTACCCTTATAAAAATAATCCGATGTAAATTAAGTAGAATACTCTCTCGTCTTAGTAAAAGAAAAATTACATGAGAAATCTACTCAAAAAGAATTATCTTTTTGCTCTAATGGAAAGAAAATTATCAAAATTTCTCCAGAAGCTTGATCTGATTACTTTGATTCTGTTAGCAACCGTTCTATCAGGAAGAAGAAGGAATATGCTCAAATTTTTTTTTTATCATGTTGTATCGAAAAGGTATTCAACATAAATTTTATAGAGAATTTTTAATCAGCTTGCTAAGATTCTTTTTGGATAGTATTGTCAAATGAACATTATCTTTATGCCAACTTTATAATCAAGTAAAGAATCTTTACTAAAATCTTATTACAATAATCAAGATACAGTTATTCCTATAATAATTGAGGTAATTATTTTTATAATAAAATAAATATAAAAATAAGGAGAATTAAAATAAATTAAAAATCATGATGATATAAAAGTCACATCAGATTTTAAAGCAAATTACATAAATATGTCATTTCTCAAAGTAACGGGAAAAATAGAATAAACTAAACCAATCTTTAAATAATATATTTTTAAAATACAAAAAGAAATCCTTAAAACATATCTAAGTATGAGAAAAAATATAGAAAAAACATAAAAAAAATAAAAAAAATAAAAAAAATAAAAAAAATAAAAAATTATAAATTCATAAATTCAAAAATTAAGGAGATTTCATAAAAGAGAACACCAAGAAGTAACAACATGTATATATTCACCTTTTGACCTTAATTATAAGAAAATATAGAAAAGGAAATGCAAAACAATTTTCAAGCTTTATTGACAGCCTCCCATAGGTCAGTAGACATTCAGAACGTCATCGAGCAAACTAAAACATGAATCTAATACTACAATAATAATATAAAGATATTATTACTTCAAGTATAGGAGAATGAAAGATAACTTTGAATAAGATCTTTCATGAAGTAAAAAATATTATAGAAAAATGGGATACCATAAGAGTATCTTAAGTTTTAAAATTAATTTTTTGGGGAGTTATAAATATAGAAAAACATGAAAGTTATAATAAGAAGAGAATTAATTAAATGGTAATATTATGTATGAGTTATGGCAACAATCTTAAAGCAAATAATGGAGAAAAAATAAATAAATAAATAGGAGAAAAGATAAATGCAAATGAACAAATTTAAGAACAATAATTACATGGACTCGATTTAAGAAAATAAATTCCTATTTACTATCTTTATTTAGATATTTTTGGCTTTGTTAATTTAAACAAACCCAAATTCATTTTCTTTATTTCTTACACCATTATATTAAATAGGTGGAGATAAAAAGAAAATTTTTATAAAAAATAAATAAATAATAATTAGTAGTCATAAAAAATATCACATAATACATAATTATTAAATAACTAAAAAAAATAAAAAAAATAAAAAAAATAAAAAAAATAAAAAAAATAAAAAAAATAAAAAAAATAAAAAAAATAAAAAAAATAAAAATATTTTTAATTTTTTTATATTTTTTATATGTTTTAAAATTATCATAAAATTGAAAATTAAGTAGATATCATTCTTAACTTTAGAGGCCGCCACATCACCTTTTCTCTCTCTCTCTTTATATATATATGAACACGCACACACAAAAAAATTCGATTGCTAATCACGATCTTTTTTTTTAATTGGTCAGCATTTTCATATTAGGTTATGAGATGTCAGATTTGTTGCTATGATATTTAAAAAAAAGAAAACTCAATTGAAGCGTCTAACCGTAAAAATAAGTTTTTGATAAGAAAATAAAATTAAAAAAATTAAAAGAATTGAAATAAAAGAAAAATCGCGCAACCATCGTAGTGTAAAAATTAGATAGATTCATCTGTAGTCATTAGGAGCTCCTAAAGCAGTCTACAAATTCATCGAGTTGTTCCAGAGGATCAAAGCGGCTAGTTATTAATGGCAATAAATAAATGAGATGCATAATTGGGGAATTAATTAATAAATAATTTTAAAATTTTAAAATCATATAAATAAATAAAAAATAATAAAAATGTCATAAGAGAAATATAAATAAATGTCATTCTTGACTTTAGAGGCATGCCACATCACATCACACATACATATATACATACACACACACGGAAAAGTTAGAGTTACTGATCACGATTTTTTAAATTTGAAAGTCGGTATAATGATATTTCAGGAAAAAATGCTCAATAAAGCGTTTAAGCATAAAAAATAGAAGTTTTGATAAGAAAATAAAATAAAAAAATCAAAGAATTGAAATAAAAGAAAAAAGAATTACGGACTTTGAATTATATATGTGTTTGTGTATATATAATATATATATATATGTTAATTTTTGTGTGTGTGTTTTTATATTTAATATAATTAAGAGAATTAAAAAAAGTGACTTTTAGGGATTTTTAATGGACACATAAATAAATAAAAATTTGAAAAAAAAGAAAAAAGATAAATATTTTTAAAAGGATATATATATATATATATATATATATATATATATATATATATTCCCAAGGAAAGTGGAGCAAGTACCAATTTTCTAAAGAAGCCCCGTACTGCTTCTGGCGCCATTCCAACCGTCTCGAAGTAGTAAAATTTATTTCCATCATGTTCCCATCATGTTCCTCCTAGTCGTGCAATTTCCACTGTAATAATTGTTTTCGCCGGCGGCCATGTCCTCCGAAGCCGGAACCCTAACCCTAGACTCTACCACTCTGTACATAACCGCTCTCAACTCCCTCTCCGGCAATTCCTCAATAAATTCAGTCTCACTATCCCTCCCTCTTTCACCAATCCCTTCCTCAATCCCCCAACCAAAACACATCCCAAGAACTCGCTTTATCATCGACGGTTTCAAATATGCCGGCGATTTCTCCGTTTCTTACTTCCTCTCCCATTTCCACTCCGATCACTATACTGGCCTGTCCTCTAATTGGTCTAAAGGTATAATTTTCTGTTCCTCCACCACTGCTAACCTTCTCACTGAAGTCCTCAATGTTCCCGCGCAATTTGTAGTGTCTTTGCCGCTCTCCAAAGCGGTTTTAATAGACGGTTCTGAGGTTTTTCTCATCGATGCCAATCATTGTCCAGGTGCTGTGCAATTCTTATTCAAAGTTCCAGTTAATAATGGCAAATTTGAGCGGTACGTTCACACAGGTGATTTTCGTTATTGTGATGACATGAAATTAGGGCCTGTGTTGAATGCATTTGTCGGTGCTGATGCTGTATTTTTGGACACAACTTATTGTCATCCGAAATTTATATTCCCTAGTCAAGAGGAGTCAATTGATTATATAGTTGGAGTTATAGAGAAAAGTGGAGTTGAGAATGAGGGTTCATTGAAAAATACCTTGTTTCTTATTGCTACTTATGTTATCGGGAAAGAGAAGATTTTAGTGGAGGTTTCACGGAGGTGTCAGAGAAAGATCCACGTTGATGACAGAAAAATATCGGTTTTGGAAGTATTAGGTCACGGGGAGGATGGGGTGTTTACTACTGTTGAATCTGAAACTGATGTTCATGTTGTTGGGTGGAATGTATTGGGTGAGACTTGGCCATATTTCAGACCCAATTTTGAGAAAATGGATAAGATCATGAATGAGAAAGGATATTCCAAGGTAGTTGGTTTTGTCCCCACAGGTTGGACTTATGAAGTGAAGCGGAATAAGTTTTCAGTGAGAAAGAAAGATTCCTTTGAGATACATCTTGTTCCATATAGTGAACATTCAAATTATGATGAGCTTAGACAATATGTGAAGTTTTTGAAACCAAAGCATGTCATTCCAACAGTAGGTACAGATGTTGAGAAGCTGGATAGCAAACATGCGAATGCCATGCGGAAGCATTTTGCTGGCTTGGTCGATGAGATGGCCATCAAGCAAGAATTTCTAATGGGTTTTCATCGTTGTGTCCAAAGGGAGGAGGATGTAGATGCAAAAGCTGCTTTAGTCAGTATCACCGAGCAAGAAAACACAGATGGATCTGCTCATACTTTAGTCAGTATCATCAAGCAAGAAAACGAGGATACTAAATCAGATCCTAAAAGCTGCAATGTTACTGATATGGATACTGTTATTCATTCCTCATTTCCTGAAGGAGAACCTGTGTCGCTGGGTCTAGAAAAAATAAGTGAAGGCGATTTAGAGGAAATACTAAAAGAACTTCAAGGCTGTCTGCCCACTTGGGTCACCAAAGGTCAGATGTTGGATTTGCTTAGTATTTCGGGTAAAAATGTTGTTGACGCAGTCACAAACTTTTACGAGCATGAAACAGAATATCGTGAACAGGTCACTGCCAGTAATTCTGTTACCTCTTCTTTTGAGGCAAACTCAGCAAATGGGTCTGCATTGCCTTCTCAACCATGTCTTGGTAAAAGCCCACATCAGGGTGAGAGAACTGCATCAAGTAAAACCGTTAAACTACCAATCATGGACAGTTCCAGTAGCAAAAAAATCTCTCCTGCTAAAAGGAAGAGAAGTACTGGAAACAAGTCATTTAAGAAAGCAAAAGGACATGCAAGTATGGAATCAGGTGGACCGAAGCAATGTACTATAACAAAGTTCTTCAGTAAAACGGTGCCTCTTTCTTTGCAGAATGGAAACAGTGAAGCTGATAGTAAAAATTTCCACGATGATAACAGCATGCCACTAAATGCCTCTATTGAGGCTTATAAAGAGGAAGCTGATCGGTTTATTCAGATTGTGAATGGGCATGAGTCATTAAGAAGTTATGCCACCACAGTACTAGCGAAGACTAAAGGAGACATAAGTATGGCACTTGATATTTATTTTTCAGAATACAAAGATGTAGGAGAGACTAATGGAGATGGGATTTCTATAACAAACAAATTGGTGCAACCTCAATGTGCTAAAGAGGTTTACCCTTCTTCCAAAGATGATAAATTGCCCAAAATATTAGGAGATGATGATGCCGATTTGTCGTTGTGTGGAGTTCCCTTTGCAGATAATGCTGTAAATTATGTATCACTTCCCCCTGAGAAATATTCTCCCATGGAGCATGGTTGGTGTCTTGTAATTACTATTAATTATGTAAATTTTTGGATATATTCCAGCAGTCCAACTTTTGTCACCAAGTGAAATTTGTTTCACTAGTAAAAATATTTCTTTTTTTCCTTTTCTTTTCTTTCATTCTATTCCCCAGCTTGCTGGAGTAAGGGGCAGGCTGCTCCATACATACATCTTGCACGAACTTTTGAATTGGTAAAGGAAGAAAAAGGGAAGATAAAAGCAACATCAATGTTGTGCAATATGTTTCGGAGGTTTGTTGCTTATTACTCTTTCTAATCTCTAGTCTGTTAGTAGGTTTATGGTTCAGTATATATTATCATATTGGATCCACAGCAGCCTGTTGACAAAATTATCCACTTTGGCATCATTATCTTTAGAATAGGTTATAAAATTGTCAGGTTATGGTGAGGGTTATTTGTCAAGGGTTTAAGCATGGAATATTTTGATAGCTTCTACTCTACATTTGGTTTATTGGATTAAGAATCGGCTTCTATTGGGGTTGAACTTTCATACAACTATATCTTTGCCGTCAAAGCAAATTAACATATCAAAACTGAAAAGGAACATTGGTCTATTTTTAGTTTGGAAAAAGGTGGGGGGT